>CAIGRL010045358.1:0-20018 GCA_903798325.1 Fraxinus xanthoxyloides
TTTTTTTTCAAACTTCACTATATTTAGTGGTAATTTGCAAGTGCTATAGGATTTCCGTATATCATTTAAAATTTTATATGATACTATCTGCCAGAAACTATGCCAAATTAGACAAGTCTCGTTTAAAATTTTTAGTTTGATGTTTGCTAGAAATTAGGATTTTTGGTCTCTTCTAAATATCACATAACACTTCCTATATCTGAATATCCCGAAGTTTTGAGACAAGTCCCACTGCTTTCATAGTATTTTCAGCTTACATAATTAATAACTATTTTTCTGATGCAGTCCAGCATCAGGCTCCCGTACGTTAGAAGTGCATTAGAGCAGTATGACGGCCAATTTGCTTCACTGATCAAGGAAAGATATTTGGATCCTCTTGAGCTTTGGACTGATGATAGACATCTGAATAAATTCATTGGTCTCGTGGAATCTTCTGTAGACCTTGATCAACTTGAGAGTGGAGAATACATAATATCATCTGCGTATGATTCCAATTTATCTGCTTTGAAGAATGAGCAAGAGACACTAGAGAGACAGATACATAATTTGCATAAACTAGCGGCTACTGATCTTGATCTGGTTCTTGATAAAGCTCTAAAATTAGAAAAAGGAACACAATATGGTCATGTCTTCAGAATTACGAAGAAGGAAGAGACAAAAGTGAGGAAGAAGCTGAATACCCATTTTATTATTCTTGAGACTCGTAAAGACGGGGTAAAATTTACAAATACAAAGCTCAAAAAACTTGGGGATGAGTACCAAAGAGTACTTCGAGACTACATGAACTGTCAGAAAGAACTGGTTGCAAGGGTAGTCCAAACTGCTGCCAGTTTTTCTGAGGTATCGATATCCATATTATAAAATACCATTGTGCTCCCCCCGGCCTTTGTTCTGGGTTAATGAATTAATTCGTTGCAGGTGTTTGAAGAAGTAGCTGGTTCACTTTCTGAATTGGATGTCTTACTGAGTTTTGCTGATTTAGCTGCCTGTAGTCCCAGTCTGTACACAAGACCAAGCATCACTCCATCAGTAAGGATAACTAGTAATCTACTGTTTTGATCTCTGCTATGATTATTGCTTATTTATGGAATTGGCTCTACAGGACGTGGGAGATATAATATTACATGGGAGTCGGCATCCCTGTGTTGAAGCTCAGGATTGGGTGAATTTTATCCCGAATGACTGTAAACTAGTGAGTAGTCATGTGATCTGGGGTTGACCTATCTTTAGGAATCTGTGTTGAAGTAATTACCCACCTCTATGGTCTTTCCAGGTTAGGGAAAAAACTTGGTTCCAAATCATTACAGGGCCTAATATGGGTGGAAAATCCACTTACATACGGCAGGTATGCTGCTTCAATTTAGTTGAATATTCAATTTTTCCTGTCAAATTTACAAGCCCCAGAATAGCAGCTTTGTTTATATCAGAGTTTCATATATCCTGCCCTTTCCTCTTTTTAGCTTAATTTTCTTTTCTCCTTTCTATCTTTTTACTTTGTCTATCTTATAAGTCTCTTCTATTAGTCTTTCAATCTTTAACGGCATTGTGTCAGCCCTATTTGTTGAAAGCATTATATGCATTGACTATGAACTCGACATGAGTGAAGCCAGGATTTTGCCATCGTGGAATGCTAAGTACAGGGTTTATTGCTCATCCTAGATGTTTAAGCTACGATTTTAAAATGGTTTGGATTTGCTTCACATGTATATTTAGGAAGTCCATGTTTATGCATTTTATACAGAACGGATTTGATTTTTATTTAGTCCTTTCAATACAAGGTTGAGCTGCATTTGGTTTCAATTCAATTGAGAGATTAATCATCTTTTAGTTGTTATCATCCCCATCTTCATTTTCCTCGTTGGAAACCAAATAACCATTTCTTTAAGATTATATCTGAACCAGCAACGGTTTCAGATTTCATTTGTGTATGAAGACAGTTATTTGCTTAGGAGAAAATAAGTATCATTGAGTAACATGTTTTAAGAATTTAGAAATCCTCACTCGAATATCCAGTGTGGTTCTGCCCATGGGTAAAGGCAACCATGTTTTGATTCTTTTTGCTAAATTCTTTGGATGCTCATCAAAATATCCATGGAGACTAAACCTGTAGCCTCTTTAGTGGTCCTTATTAGATATCATATTTGGATTATCTCCTGTTAGTAAAACTTTGGCAGGTTTTACATAGTTACTTTATGCAGGTAGGAGTGAACATTCTGATGGCACAAGTTGGTTCCTTTGTCCCTTGCGACAAAGCTTGTATATCTGTTCGTGATTGCATTTTTGCTCGTGTGGGTGCTGGTGACTGTCAGGTCAGTTGTATATTCTAATGGTCATAGGAAATCAAATTATGTGAAATTCAACTTCAATAATTCCAGGGTATATCAAGCATATTGTCGACTAATTTATATGTAGTTTTGGCCCCCTAATGTTTCAGTGGTAACCTGGAAATATAATCAACAGTTGATGTCTCAATGAGTGTCCTGCCTGGAAAGAGCGATGACTAAGCCCCCAGAAGTTCTTGAGAAACAAAATTAACATGTTTTTGCTTTTAATGTCAATACCACTTGCAGACCTTCAAATTTCAAGCTTATTTCATGGTTGCTTCACTGTTAAAGGCACTTGTCATGTGCGGTCCCATGCTTTTGTCAAACGTGTGGGTTAGGCTACAATGATGGTCCAATTTAATTAATTCCACCCTGCATGTTGTTATTGTTAGTAAGAGCAGTGCCCTCTAGTTAACTATAAAGAAGTTATATGAAATCTAATGACTATTACACTTTTAACACAGTGCTTTCTTTAATTTAGTTATTTCATATGTTCCTTATACAGCTACGTGGAGTTTCTACTTTCATGCAAGAAATGCTTGAGACAGCATCAATCTTGAAAGGAGCAACTGAGAAGTCTTTGATAATAATAGATGAATTGGGTCGTGGCACATCGACATATGATGGATTTGGTTAGTCTCATATTTGAATACTTTAAGATATTGATATTTACCCTTCTGTCCAGTGTAGCTATGTTTTGACTGTATAGTTTCCCACCCTTCCTCACTACAGTATTCATTCATCATTCTGTATTTGTTCTTTTGGTGCGTTGGCGATACAAAGCTGAGAGTTTGAATTCTTTGGCGTGTGCTCAAATATTTAATACATGAAAATAAAACAAATCAAGGCTGCTGGGTTCTTGGAAGTGTAAGTGTAATTTTTATGCCTGGCTATAAAGCGCAGCACATACTTATTCCTCTCCCCCAGTATGTGGGGACTTCTTATCTGACCCATCCCTTGGGATTTCGCTCATCAAGTTCTTGTTTGATCTGCTATGACTTTACACCTTCCATCCTTTGGCCCTTTGCTGGCTCCACCAACCCTCCATGTCTTCAGCTGTAGAGCAAAGAGGCCTGCTCAATCAAAATCAATTTGGTATTGAAAGTGATTTTTAACCGATAGATATTATTGTGTGAGCAAGCATTTTTCAAAGTGGTTTTGGTCCTCAAAACCTATAACTTCAGGCGGATAAATAAATGTAGAGGCATCTAAAACTACCAGGAACAAATTGTCTAAAGCCAGATGAAGTGAATTCAACTTCAACACTATATAAATGTGTCATTAATATGCATTTTCTTATTTCATTAGGACAAAATTCTGATCACCTAGTTAACTCTATAAACTAGAGTTAAATTCCCAATAAATGGAACTGTTCCAGATGTCTGTTATGGAGGTGTAAATTATCCAAAAAGTTCCATAGGAAGTAGTTTTTATGTTTCCTATTCCATAGTCGGACGAAAGATATGGAACTGTATTAGTGCATCATGCCAAAAATCTGGGGAAGTTAGACAAACAGAAGAAGACTTGTGATATCTCCTTTGATCAGGAATGCACTTGTAAAGGAAGTGGTGACCTGTTGATTTAGTAAATGAGTATAAACAAGTTCAATAAAATTATTTGGAGAATTGAAGTTGTTGAATCTACTTAGAACACTTAGAAAAATGGAGCACTTGTCAAAGAAATAGATGGTTGGGTAGCAATTTCATACAAGCAATTCGTTTCAAGTTTAAATGCAGGAGTCTAAGTTAGTATTTCACTAAACAAATGACGTGGTTTATATAATTGTGCAAAGAGACGGTAAGACACTTGTGTAGCTTGCATAATTAATTTGTTGATGTTTTATTTACAGGACATCCTTTGGTAAAGTACCATAAATTTATTTTTACTTTTTATTTTTCAATTTGGCTTTGCCTATTCCATGATGGCCAGTTTGAGGTAATATTCTTGAGGTGGTTTGAAAAGGTTTTTAGATTTAGTAGATCACCTCTCTTTGCCTGTTTTTGTGCTTATGGAAAGAATTATATACACAAGCATTTTTACAGTATGCACTTCAATTTAGTTACCAAAATTATATTCACTGAACTATTATTTTTATTTCAGTTTAGACACTCTGTCTACCTCCTTAGCTAAATTAATATGAAGGCTCATGTCGTGGTGATTGCAATGCCAGTGGTGTTGGGGGGGGAGGGTTGGGGAAGAATATTGAGATTTTTCTTTTATTATATATATTTTTAAAGGTGCATTGTAAAAGCACATTCAAAAACACATCATACTCATCTTATTTTCCTTAATGGTGCCGCTGAACTTTTATTATAGATTTTGTTGGATATTATATTCATCTTGGCTATAATTTTTTGCCTTAACTACTATTGTCAGGCCTAGCTTGGGCCATTTGTGAGTATATTGTTGAAGTGATTAAAGCACCTACATTGTTTGCAACTCACTTTCATGAGCTGACTGCATTAGCTCATGAAAATGGCGGTTGTGAGCATTCTTCAAAGAAGATTATAGGTGTAGCGAATTATCATGTCAGTGCACACATCGACTCATCAAGTCGCAAGCTCACCATGCTTTACAAGGTTGCTCTCTCTCTCTCTCTCTCTCCGTGTGTGTATTTATTATATATAGCATATAGAACAATACTAGGCTTGAAGACAAATAGATGGAGAAATGGAAGTCGGTAAAAATTATTTTTAGATTGTGTGATTTTTTAAATTTAACACTTGGAACCATGTAAAGAATGATGATACCATGCAGCTCATACACCTATTATGCACGCTGCCAACACATAGAATAAAGGTAAAAAAAAAAAACACAACCTGGCGGGTCGACACACACTAGCCCTAGTGGCACATCAATGCTTCCTAGTTTTTGGTGTAAGCTGATCATGTATCAGTTTACTACTTTGTGTGTGTGTGCCTGTGTGAATACACACTCATATGCCGTTCCTCCCAATAAAAGAGATACATTTATGAAACTCCAACTTTTTAGAGAAACATGCGTTTAGTACATCTCCCAATTTGCGATCTGTTCATTTACTCGAATACCCTTCCTTTTTTTGTTGAAACTGCTTAGAACCCTTGAGGGCATGTTCGGGAGTTTTGTCGTACTGATTATGAGCATTTTTTACCGGTTTTGAGCGATTATGAGCGAATTGATTTCGAGTGGTTTTAGTAGCATATGTACTTGAAAGTTTATCATCCATCGGGTTTGAAAGTTTTTTAAAAGAATAAAATTATATACGTCATTTAGTAAAAAATTCAATTTATAGTTTCTTATATGAAATTTTTTTACTCGTAAGTGAAATTTTACTCATAGGTAATTTTTTTACATGTAAGTTTATTTTAACTTTAAAAAATAATAAAGTTAAATATTTACTTAAAATTTTAAGTTAATATTTTATACCTATAAGTAAATTTTAGAATTATAAGTTAATTTTGTACTTTCAAATAATTTTAAGTGAACTTTTTACTTATAAGTAACTTTTTGTATTTTATAAGTGAGATTTTGTTTTTTTTGTAGTATTTTTATTTTATAAACAATATTTTTTTACATAAAAGTAATTTTTTAATTATAATGTAATATTTCTTATCTTATAACTAATGAATCTCTTATCTCAAGCATGCCCTAAGTGAAAATGCATGTTAGGCATAGAGAACTCAAAACCTCGAAATGAATCTCTTTTTCTTGGATGTCTCAGAATGGAAAGTATAGCAATAATCATGTGACGAAGGTATGAGAGAGAGAGAGACCTCTATATTATTTATTAAGGGAGGCCATTCAAATGATGGTAGAAGGGTGTGGTGGGACACATGGTTGGAGACTAAGAACTCGTAAGTTTGTTTTAAAGTAAATAAGGGTGTGTTTGATGGATATTATCGATAAAAGAATGTATTTTAAATAATGATATAATGGGAAATATGTGGTTAAAAGTAAGGAAAAATTATTGATGTGATAAAAAATATTATTTTATTGAAAAATGTGTGGTTGATAATGAGTTATGAAATAATGTATTTTGAAAGAATGTGTGTCAAAAATGGGCTAAATTTTTTATTGGTCAAAGTTTGAGATAAGTTACTTTATTTGACAGTAAGGCAAGAGTTATTTCTAAAATAATAAAGAAAATCCAAGCATGTTTGGGAGAACTAACTGGTGATTGTTATTTTTAATTGGGCTAAGATTTTCTTGTATATATGTTTAGCTTATCAAACTGTATCCTCGTGGTCACAGAGATTTGCTGCATTCAGCCAACCTAAGCATGTACTTCTATTTTCCAGGTTGAACCTGGGGCCTGTGATCAAAGTTTTGGGATACATGTTGCGGAATTTGCGAACTTCCCTGAAAGTGTTGTTGCACTTGCTAGACAAAAGGCCGCTGAACTGGAAGATTTCTCGCCCATGGCAATTGTTTCCAATGACGCCAAAGAGGTATTGCCCTTTTGTTATTCTTAAGTTTTTTGGTCAAAAGAAAAATGTAGTTCAAAATGTTCTGATTGCAATAGGTGATTAAATATTTTATTATTGTGTGCTATAACAAATAAGTGAAAAGATTAAATTGTTTTAAATTATGTGGTATAGCAAATAAGTTGAAATCGTGTCATTGATGTCAGTCATAGAATATTAAAACTGTCATATATAAAAGGAGGCATCTGAACAATTGTTTCTATTAATTTGCCTGTGGAGATTTTTTTAAAGCATGATGGATTCTGGAATTACTCTTTCTAGAATGATTTAAGATTTAATTTGAAATATTACTTGAACAAACACAATGAATTTTCTTGAAAAAATACGATCCAGATTAGATCTTGGTGACTTTTGAGCCATTTTCTATCACGTTCATCAATGGCTATGCTTTCTTGTGATAGGGACTTCCAACTCGCTGACTAGTGCTTCAAGCGTGGTCAGTGAGGAGTGAGTAAAGATAACCATGTGAAAACGTAACGATCCCGTGCAGATAAATTCTTGCTGCTATTTGAGAGAGACAGAAGTTAAGATAAAGTTTCGGAGTCAGAGAGAGAGTATCAGCACTTGTAATTGTTAAAATTAAAGTAAAATATTCAGAAAAGATAAATTGGATGGAAGCATTATACTTAAAATTCAAACTTTATCAAGGCTCAAAGAAATAGTTGGCCCCTGTTTGATACACAATTTTTCCAAAATTCATTCTTTCAATACTCATTTTCAACCACACATTTTTCAATAAAATAATATTACACGCAAATCCAAAAAAATTTCTTATTTTTTTTAATCACATATTTTTCATCACATCACATTATAAAATGCATTTTCTTCTCAATAATGTGAGTCAAATACCCCCTCAGTGGCAGATTCAAAAGTCTTTGAGGACAATGTTGATTATTGCGCCAGTGAGATGAATACAATAAAGATCCATTCAAAGTTCTGACTCTTAACTGGCAAAGTATCACTGAGGAGAAATATAGGCTAAATAAAGAAAAGTTATAAAGAAAAGTTAACATCTTCCTTACAGCTAGAAACATACTGTCAGATTGGAGTTTGTTGTTGCAGAAGTTGCTCCTTTGTCTCCAACCAACCTTAACGGCCCTATTAAGATGACTATCAATATTTTGTTTCACAATTGGCTATGTATAGAGATTTATAAATTGCAGTAATTATACAAATGATATTCAGATTGTTGCTAAGCGGAAGAGAGAGTTTGATCCTGATGATATATCTAGAGGTGCTTCACGAGCTCACAAGTTCTTAAAGGACTTCACTGAGTTGCCACTAGACAAGATGGACTTGGAACAGGCATTGCAACATGTGGGCAAATTGAGGACAGAATTGGAGAAAGATACAACAAACAGTTGCTGGCTCCAGCAGTTCTTTCAATAACTGTCTTCAAATGTTATCCCTGTCTTCAACATTGTTTTGGTATTTCTGATGTTCGTGACTTTGTGAAAGAGATGCGAATATTTATTCCTGTATGCAGAAGCATCAAAAGAAAAATCAGACCTTGTGTGTATTCGGCGCTGGAGTCTTTGGAAGATGATGTTGTAATCTCTGTACGGTTTTTCAATAGTTTTTGTTCTCTACAGGAAATTTTGTCACCATCCGTCACCTGCTCAAGGTTCTGAGTTGGAGTCGTTATTTCTATGGCTAAATGCAGTGCCGCTCTTGTATGTATTGTCATCTTCTGTATGCACTGTTTCTTAAAAGTTAAGACTACATTAATCATGGTCATTCAGCTCTATCAATTATCACGAGTTGCTGTTATGTACTCAGTAGATGTTTATACTGCTCAACTCGTGCTTATTAGTACTGCTCCAGCATCTGTTGCTTACTCTTTTGGAAATTCCTAGATTGTGGGAAATAGTGAAGTTCAAATGTTACGGTGTTGAAAATTAGATATTATTTTTACGTTCCCAAAATAAGTTAAACAGGACAAAAAGTGCCAACGCTTTTCCCTCTTAATCAGGTTAGAATGTTCCAAAATCCATCTTTATAAAGGTTGGTAATATTGATACTATTTTTTGTTCATCACATCATATTTTAATTGCATTATTTTAATTATTATCGTTGCTCTCTCATCTTCAACCTTTAATTAATTAAAATTTTCATGAGATTGTTTCTATTCAAATATTATGTCGATCTCTTTGAAATTAGAAGGAAAATATCGAATTTTTTATTTATCTTTTATTTTTCTCATTTAAAAATTTAAGGGGAAAATAATATTTATTTTTTTGTCCTAGCGATTTTTAAAACAAAAACTGTCCTTAGAAACAAGAATGAGCTAATCCTAGATATTCTGGCTGAGAACTCGCCTAAAACGGGATAGGTTAAATATCAAAACATGCATTGTACATTCAGTTACTTGCCATAAAAATAGCAAGCCGGTAAGCATTGGATGAGAAATACAAGCCAGCCACTGACTTGGATTGAGACATATACTTCCCTTTCCCTTTCCCTTTTCTTTGGAAGGGTGTGTGTGAGCGCACCTCTCTTTGTGACATCGCCACCAATACAATGAAGTCCCTAAAAGCTCTACCAAGGGAAAATGATGCACTAATATCTGCAAAAAATAGTCAGCACCATTTCAATTCTGAATGAAGCTTCTTGCGCAAGACCCAGTACAACAACCTCTTTCGTCCCAATTTCCACCACACAGGCACTGCTTCATGTCTTCTCTTTCTTTTCTGTTTTTCTGCAGACCATTCTCAGAAGAAGGAAAAAAAAAAAAAAGAAAAATAGTCAGAACCTCAGTAATGATTGCATTGCTGGAAAAAGGGAAAAAGGAAAATGAAAAGATTGCATTGCACTGCCAGTCGATAATATTTAAAGATATAGTTGAGTTTCCATGAATGGTGAAACTGCTAAAGTTAATCAAACAGAACAAGATTTTCTTGATTGGCTGTTGAAAGCATGTAATGTCCCCCTAATAGCCTAATCAATTGTCAATTCATGCAAGTACACGCGTCTAAATAAAACTATAAACATACATAACAAACGCTAATTGCACTAATGTAATATTATAATTTTGCTGTGGTTATATAACATCAGTTTTTGCACAATGTCCGTCCCCTCGTAACTATAACTGAAATCACCCATACTATTAACTATACAAAAAGAACATCTCCTTGCTTATTACAATTTTATATAATGTAAATACATTAATATAGTTCAGTACTTGTTTTAGTTATTTGTTTATTTTATTGTTTTATCCCTGAACTGATGTATATTTTGAGAATTGATGTGCCCCCTATTTATGCTTCCTAGTACATTTTTCATTGATAACCGTGGATATTCGGGCCAACTTGCGCGCATCTCAACTAATCCTACTAGGCCCTGAAGTTTTCGACCGGGTATTCACCTCAGTGGCCCTGAGGGGACTCGAAATTGGTGATCATTGGGGAGCAAACCCAAGGCCTCACCAATTAAGCAACCCATCAGGGTTATGCTTCCTAGTACATCACTTGCTACTATGCATTATTTGTTTCAAGCAACAGTTCACACGGAGTAAAACAAGGCAAGGATTGTGGCAGGGAATACAAAGGTCCATAATAAGACATTTGTCTCTTTAAAAAAACTACAAACTGAAGCAAGGCTGGATGTGAAGAAAATATCACCACCTCCAGCGAGGCAAAGATAAAACGGAGCAGCAAAAATTTCAGTCAACCATAAACATAGCAAAGAAAAACTAGCACTGGATTATTTTTTTTCAGGTGTCAAGTGTAAATGCCAATAGGAAACAAGCTAGGGAAAAAAGGGGAGTAGGAGGCATGGAGATAGACCACAAACTATAGAAGGAAAAAATCAGTTTTACTTACTTGCATGATGGAAGGCATAAGATCCCCATTCTGATTCTAATTTAGAAAAGTTGGGTTCCAGCGCAGGCCAATATTTCATCTGAATTTTTAGGACCTCTAAAACAGTTCGCAATCCAGCCTTAGTAGGTACTATGCTATCCAAATTGCATTCAGGAGATTCCCCAAGTAAGACCTTAATGAACAAAGAATTGAATTAGAACAAACCAAAAGAATGGAAGAATGCATAAGCGGTAAATATATAATACAAACAAGAACAAAACAAAGAACGACCCTCGTCCCCAAACCAAATAAGAAGATACTCTATAGATATATGGATTGGATTCAGGTTGGTATCGGTTGTTTGACAACTCCAGTTCAAATATTTAACACTTCAAAATTCAGCTATTTCAAGTCACATTGAATTATCTCTCAAATTTATCTCGTTTGTGGCTTACACAGAGAGAGCCTGTTTGACGTAGATTTTTCCAGAATAGATTTTGTGAAGAAATGATTTTTTGGAAAATGTGTGGTTAAATAGTTGGGTACAAGTTATGGGTCCATGTGCAAAATTGTTTTATTGAGAGACTGTGTGGTTGAAAATGAGCTTGGGGAAAACTGGGTTCTCTACCAAACACGGGGAAGTTTATTTTATGAGGAGTGTTTTAGGATTCTGTCCAAGTTAATTCGATCATTTGATTCAGTTGTCAGTTCTCACGTGATTACATTCTTCTTCTGTTTTAATGTTTTCGGTGGGAGGCTTTTCCATTTCTGCCAAACTTCCAAAATTGTTAAAGGTTTCCAATAGCAAAAAGTCAACAAAAAACCACAGTTGCAATCGAATTAAAGTATAATTATACAAACATGCAAACATTAAAATCCCCAACAAAAAGCAAAATTATATTTGACTAGATATTTAATGGAAATATATTGGATTCATGTCTTACAGTTTAACTTGTTACGCTAGGGATTAATTCACTCAACTTCCATGATTTTTAAATCGCGACACATCCTGGTTCATTTATACCCGCTGCAAGTATGTTTTCCTAGATAACAGTCCGTGGTTATCAGGAGTTGCTAGATTTTCTGCCAATAAAAAAGCCCCACAAAATGAATAATACCAATGGCTTGGGAAGCATTAACTGATCTACATATTTGATAGGTCTGTCATTTTAAATTCAAGATGAAAAAATTCCAAAGCTATAATGGTGAAGATGAGATTCAAGATAAGGGAGTGGCCTTTCTATGTTATGTGGAAATTGGGGTGGGTGAATACTTGAGAAACAAGGTTTTGCAACCACTTGACCGAGAAGCTGATACTATTACATAGGTGACACTAATATTGCACATAGAAAGTGAATAGACATCACTCATCAGAAAAGAGGTTATTAACTGATAAAATTTACCTCAATTACTGCAGTGGCAGAGGATGATATTGAACGAAGATTGTATCTGCAGAAGACAGGAATTTTATAAACAAGCAAAAGACGGGAATTTGGATAAGAAAAAAAATAAGTATTATAAACAATCCAAGATAGATGCACAGAAATTAATAGCAAACCCGCCCTCAAGGATGACCAATAACTTCCCGCCAGAAAGAGCACTGCACATTTGTGTCATCTGTGCATAGCCAGCAGGAGTAACCTGAACAAAATCCTCACATTTAACCAGGGAAATTAATGGGGAAAAACCAGAAGTATTGCAATGCTGGTACGAGATATTTATCATTGATTTGAAAGCAAAAACCAAACGACGTGCATTTTATACCCAAATACAAGTGAGCGAAAACTTCAGATGCTTTGGTAACAGGGGAACGCCAGTTCAAACAACATGACAACTGGCAAATCTAAAAGGGCAACCATAGTAGATATTCCAGATCCTGTAGAATACAATTCATATAAAAACATAAAGAAGACACTTTAGAAAGAAGAAAATTCCTTACATCACAGCAGCCAAGAGGATCATCCCTTGCAGCATCAAATCCAGCTGATATGATAGTGAAATCTGGGGCAAACTCTGAAGCTGCACATCATTGTAACTTAAACACCATCAGCTGATAGCTGGATACAAGTTACAGACTAAGAGCAGGCAAGAACTTTTGTTTGCTAGTAAATTTTGCCAAGCCATGATATTGGCATAATGCAAAAGCAAAAGATAAGACAAATATTTCTATGAAACTAAATATATTCCCCCTTTCAAGAACATGGACATATGAGAGCACCACTTAATTATTATGGTATTGGGATTGGAGAAAAATCTGACTGCGATAGATTTGGTATCTTACAGTGCAGATAAATTCATTGAAATGCTAGTTACAAAAAGATAGACAAGAAATATGTAGCTTGAACAAAATTCCCATCGAAATTTTTTTTAGTATTCTGAAATTCGGCCAGAAGAATGCTCACGAACACCAAGAATTACAAAATCAGAAAATAATTGCAACATCCTCATTTGCATAGACAAAATGCTATTGTGTTTAGTTCCTCCGACACGGTATTATTGACCTTCATCACCTACTCTTCTAGTATACATCAAAAAGTGTCATCATAATTAAATTATAACCTTCAAAATTTTACACAAAAGATAAAACATCTACACAAGAAATCCCATAAGAGAAGATGTGGTAAGAACTACGCTAGCTGAGGACATTAAAGCTCTTATGAGAGAGGAACAATACATCAAGATGCTCACATACAGGCATTTACAGCTGCTGACATTTTGGCAAACAGGGGTCTGACTAATATATAAGATGATCCCTCTGATGGCTCTAGCATTTAGTAAAGGGTGGCCTTATGGGTTATAGCTTACCAAGATATCAAAAAGTATGGCCCTTCATTGTATGATTGAAAATGATTCATGACAAATTCAATTCGCCCAAGGCCTGGAAACAAAGTGGAAAAAGTCTATTGGGGGCAAAAAAAGAAAAGGTGAGGAAAACCTTCATTATGCAGGGCCTAGTCGGAAGTGACTAATAACATGTGCTAACAGTGCCTAGTCGGAAGTGACTTCTGGAGAATTATGGACAACCTTCTCTCTAGCCAAATGCCCATAATTCAAAACTGGTTCAAAGAAAAAAGGTCTTCAAATAACAGTAGACATGGGTTTAAAGTGGCAACTATCTAGTTCTTTTGGAATTCCTAAATCTCCTTTATTCACTAAGGAACAAACCAAATTCAACCCTCACAATACCTCTTCCTCTTCAATCTTTTTAAATACTCTTCCCACCATTTTTTATACATAAGATCCTTAGATCATCGCTCCAAAAGCCACACATCATATAATTGGTTTGTCAAAATTATTTTCTGCTTACACTCTATACTCAAGTCGTCAATGAGAATAAAGATTGTTGATGAATCTTTGTCTAATGTTTCTGGGAAGGGCAAAATAATTCTATATACAAAACCTAACTTTTGTCTTACATGCAAGTAAATTCTTATAGTCAAAAGTGGTCTTACAGTTTATAGGCTACCAAGAAAGAAATTTCTTTCTATAGTTTTGAAATTTGTTTCTAAAATATATAGGCTTTGATTCCAAATCAATCAGATTTTGATTCCAAAACATACGGGATTTATAGTTTTAAATTTGTATAGTTACCAATTGTAGACCGGTTCGAGAGAGAGAGAGAGAGAGAAGGGATAACTAGTTTCTTACTAAATGTACAATGAAAGAGGCAAACCTGCAGACAATCCAATGAAAATACCAGAAATATTCCTTACTTTCTTTAACGCAATAAAAATGTACAGAATGTTATAACCTATAGGAAGCACAGCATGCTGAAACGCAAACACATAGTCATTGTCGCCAACTCCTCCTCGACTCCATGGAACATTGACACAATATCCTTCTGCACCCATGGAACCAACCTGCAAAAATAGGGGGGAAACATGCATATGCTCTTTTTATTATTAACTTAATGAAATATACTGGGTATATGAATGCCTGAATCAGGGAAGAATATGCGAAGAAGTTCAAAGATAAAAGATTTCTTCAACCAATAAACATAAATTCCTGTCAACAGTTCTTTTATTTATTTTTACTTTAACAGAACATGACTCAAACATTAAGCACCTGTTTGGTACAGATTCTTTAAACTCAATTTTCCTCACTCATTTTAAACCACAAATTCTCCCAATAAAATAATTTGCACGTGGACCAATAATTTTTCCCAATTTTAACCACACATTCTCCAAAAAAATCACTTTATCACAAAATCTATTTTCAAAAAATCTACATCAAACAGGCTCTAATTTACCAAAGCTTCAGGCACTTGATATTAATGAATTTGAGTTGGGAAGAGACTTAAACAGCACTTCTTCAAGCCCATTCTTTTCCATTCTGCCCAAATTTTGCAAGAAAAGAATCTCAAACCCTTCTAATTAACCAACTAAAACAATATGTTTCCTATATTTTGCATTTAGATTTCAGAACAAGGAGAATTTTTTAACTTTGCTCCCAAAACTACTAGAATTAAGCAGAATATCATTTCCGTTCTTCCATCTTAAGAATCCCTTGTGTTTTATCTATTGAACTCCAATGTAGTGTAAAATCTTCTCATCATTGGGAGCATAGGAGGCATATTATTAGGGAATTTTGCGAAGGCAAATTCTATGATTCTATCTACTTAGTATTTCCAACTAAAGAACATCAGATCCATGCTCAAATGTGCAGCAAAGCATATTTAGTGGAAGAGTGATGTGCACATGCGAGAACACCACCACAAACATGAGACAGTACCTGATCAGCAGCTCCAGTACCAGGATAAAACTTTCCGCCCTCATGTCTATGCAGGGATATGTACAAAACCTACCAAAACAGATACAGTTACCAGAAGGAGAAAAGGGAAAGTTGATGATTCCACTAAAGATTAGGCATAAAGTAGAATCTTGAAAATAAAAATTGATCTCAGCATGTATGACACAGTCCTCATGCAAAGTGAAGACAAATTCGCCAAATTTTTATCTTCTCTTGCCCTTTCCCTATCAGCTCTACTGTTTAGGTCACATCAGTAATGTCAACAAGTTAGAAAATGCCAACCAATGGCGGCCCCTATATCACCTCCATCCCTTCTCCCACTCCCCACCCCTCAATACAAGAGAAAAGAAAGGCAACAATCCTTTTTCGGATTGTTAAAAATCATAAAGATTGACGATATTATAAGGTAAAAAGTAGATTGTGACATTATGTAAACAAACCGTTGGGCTACATCACTTTTTGGATTGTCCAAATGATGACTAAAGTGCATATCATAAAAGTAAAAAAATGTCTTATAAAAACTTGTCATATGAATTTAAAATCTTAGGATCTGGCCTAATGTATATTATATAAACAACATTAATTGTCGTCGAAAGACAACAATAAAACTGAAAAACAAGGCTTATCATCACAAGCTCACCGATTTGTTTTTCTCAAATATTTCCTGGGTGCCATTCCCATGATGGACATCCTGCAAGTAACACGGGAGACAAATATTTGGTGATTGAGAATATAATGTGTACAGTGCTCTAAACGCAAAATATTTACAGTTTTGTCAAGAAAAATTGATACAGCAGTATTCATTACCCAATCAACAATCAAGACCTTCTTAGCTCCTGCAACCTGAGCTGCGCATGCAGCAATTGCTGCATTATTGTGAAGGCAGAAACCCATTGAATGTTTTACACCAGCATGATGACCAGGAGGGCGAACCTGACTCATTGATGGGAGAGTAGAGATGGAGAAAATTAATACATTCGTAAATATTTTCTTTTCTGCCTATTGTAAAAGATTCTTCTCTATCAGATGAAGATATAGCGATAGAAGATCCTTGGAGAATTTTGAAGGTTTGCTTACCAAAGCAAAACCATTTTTGGCACTTCCAGAATAAATAGCTGAAGCGAGATCAGCACACAAGCCGGCTGCAAGCCTGGCAGCACGTGCTGAATGTTGGTTCGCATATGTATCAGGCGTTAAGTAGCTGTGAATAAGAAAATAATAATTTACTGGAATGAGGTTCTACATGTACGTCCACCAACAGAATTGATCCATGCACACATATAAGCATGGTCCCATTAACAGCTAGACACACGTACAAATAAAGAAACATCATAGCAATAAAAGCTGTATGAAAAGGATCAACAAGAGGGTAACGAATAATGATAAATAGAAAACAATTTAACATACCTGGAGAGGATATGGCTTGTAAGTTCAACAGCTTCGATATTCTCCGAGGAATGTACCTAATATCTCCAAAATGATGCATTTATTATCTGAGAGACCATACAACTTGTTCCACAAGTAGACAAACAAAATATTCCATTTCCATTTGAATCTTGCAAATGACATACAAACCGACGCACTTTTTAATCAGATAATAACAAAAAATTAGCATTGGAAAATTCTTTTAGTACAAATCTGGAAAGATAGTACGGAATTCCGCTTGCATGCATAGTGCTTCTGGAATCCAATCCTGAATATGAAACAGCCAATCATTATTCACACTGACTATAACTTCCACCTCTTTATCTTACCATCTGGAGTTCTTCTGGTTTAATTTCTCTTGCCGAGATTGGATAGCACCTTCCGGGAAGTATACCTGCAAGTGTTATTGAAACAATCAAACAAGTGCCAGTTTCTTGTCATAATAATTAATAAAGGGTATATAGGTTTCAACAGTGACAACAGGGCGTGTGCATGAGCTTCTGTTTTATACTGGACTCATTAATGTTTCATTTGCGGGAAGAAGGTAACAAACAAACCTGCCGTTGCCAGGCTAACAGCAATGGCTCGAAGACGATCTGGCCTTTCTGGATGAGGATGCGACTTCATTTCAACCTTGTCAAGCCAAAAAAAAAAAAAAAAACCAGTGTTATCTCTAAATAGAAAAATTAAGTATCACTAGGTACTACTTCCGAGCTAGCTTCTATCAATATGTGGACTGTTAACAATTACATTACTCAACTCACACACCATCAGATAGCCAAGATAATCCAGTGAATATCGTGGACATATATGTCAGACAAATAAAAAAAGGTAAGTGAAGGAAGGGGCAGTTATAACGCTAAGAGATAAAGAAGTTGGACAATCTCAAATGAAACTCGTAGAACAAAATGTTGGTTATAAGTACCATACTTCTTCATGAAGCAACATCCTTTCGTCAAATCCTATGGCAGTAGATTTGTCCGGTGCAATAGTTTGCAAGCATGAATCTACATCAATAAAAAAATTAATACGAAAATTGAGAATTATCATAGTGTACCAAATAGAAATATGGAAAGGCAATGGAACCTCTTATTAACTATAGAATCCACAAAGCACGAAAATCATATCGCAACATTATATATACCATTCAAGACAAGGAAACAACTAAGAAAGAGGGAAGAAAAATGAAACTTTGATGCTAAGAAAATAAGCAAAACTTCATTTGGTGGACAACAAATCATTTTCTTTATATATATATATATATTTATTAGTAGGTAAAAATATTAAAAATGAAGCAAGAAGGCTGAGGGTAACATATAAAAGACATGAGGTACATTCCAAGTCTTGTATAGGTTTAGAATCATTAACTTGCAAGCCAAAGCAACTTCTATTTTTGTTGACAATTCGATACAAAAATATTTGTAATTACGAATGAAAATGTCCACTTTTGCATACAAATTTTCTTTTCCTTCTCTTGCAGAGTCAAAGATTACAATTACTCAATTCAGATTATTTTGTACAAGGACTGAACCTTGCTTTGATGCAAACTTAGAATTCCTCGCCACGGCAGGTGAAGTGTGAAACTAAAAATCGTGCAAGGATTATGACCTGGGTACTGAATTGAAGCTATGTTTTCATCTCATGCTGGATAGAGATACATACTCAACCTAATCCAATACGTGTGTACATCATATGCACAAGGGCACTTACCAAGAATCTATAGTTTTTCTTAATTTCAATACCTAAGAGAAAAGCTTAGGGAACACCAGAAAGTTGCTCTCCAGTAGTCACCTTGGTATTGAAACAAATTCCAAAAATAGAGACCTCAGGATCAAACTTTCTGTATATAAATTGTGATAGAGAGTCAGCACCTCATGTTTAATCTTGTCAGCTGCACAGAATTCCAACTCGTCAATACAATTTCTCCAGTTCATGTTCTGGTCTACATTTTTTTTTTTCCTTTGCTAACTTAAAGCCCACATAACATGTCATGTGCCAGTATTCCACCACCTTAGGCACATATGCCTCCCTGCCTCAAATCATCAAGCAAAGTTGCGGGCTTAACATCCAACCTCCCATACTCTTCTGTGTTCAACCTATAGAAATCTTCTTTCAAATAACTTTCTTTCTTTCCCTTCACCAGCTAAAAGCCTGCAGACCGCATCACATGCTTCATCCACCATTCCACCACTTGAACCACAAATTCCTCAGTGTAATAACATGTTTCTAATCAAAAAGGTCATAAGAATTCCTGCTTACCCCCACTATTAAGCATAATCAGCGCATAACAAGAGAGAGGCCTAGATAGACACTGCTGCACCACATTAACGAAGATCTCCCAATAGTAAGAAACAATGAATCAATCTGTGCAGGACCCGGATAGGAAATCCCTTGACCTTGCCCAAGAAATGTCCCCCCACCCAAAATTAACCGACCAGGCCGACCTCGAGAAAAAATTGTTGAAATCTGTCGTGGATGGAGTAAAAGACCAGCTCATCCGGGAAGCAGATGAACATAATGTTTCCTCCATCATCTAGGAGAGGAGAATCCACTCTAAACCACAAAATGTCAAGCCATACTAAAGTAAAAAATTAAAGCAAACGGG
Organism: Fraxinus xanthoxyloides; assembly: GCA_903798325.1. NCBI lineage: Eukaryota > Viridiplantae > Streptophyta > Magnoliopsida > Lamiales > Oleaceae > Fraxinus > Fraxinus xanthoxyloides. The sequence goes on from CAIGRL010045358.1 coordinate 19,367, forward strand.
TCAAACTGCCATTTGGGAGAAAGTAATAACCTTTATGTCTTTCAGCTACCTCTGTTTCATTATGAGGGAGACCTTCCTCTTGAGAAATGGGGGAGGCGAAAAACCCATGCTTTAGTATTCCAGAATTTTTATGTTCGCCACATACCTACATCCAAAGTATTGCAAATCAAGTTGCTTAAAGTTGGACTACAGCTTACCAAAATTACGGGTCAATAAAACTTAAAAACAAAAAACAAAAACAGGATTCCCTGTGTAAAACATATGCTTACATTGCAATAGTCAAAATTATCACGATTAGCTATTGTGCAGTTGACACAGAACCACTTGGCAATTTCAACGACGTGATGGTTCTCAAATGGTTCCCAATCACTGTCTTCATCCTCCTCCTCGTCTAAATCATACTGGGTATTGTACATATCNCATACCTACATCCAAAGTATTGCAAATCAAGTTGCTTAAAGTTGGACTACAGCTTACCAAAATTACGGGTCAATAAAACTTAAAAACAAAAAACAAAAACAGGATTCCCTGTGTAAAACATATGCTTACATTGCAATAGTCAAAATTATCACGATTAGCTATTGTGCAGTTGACACAGAACCACTTGGCAATTTCAACGACGTGATGGTTCTCAAATGGTTCCCAATCACTG
>CAIGRL010045391.1:0-13935 GCA_903798325.1 Fraxinus xanthoxyloides
TTCTCTTGCACCGTGTTTTTTACTTTTCAAATTTTCAAGCAAATTCCTTTGAATTAGTTACTCCAACTGGTGGCTGATCAATGTCATCAGAGTATTTCAAATTGGAGTCTGCTCAAAAAGGCCATACACACATCCTTTTCTAGTAATATTGCACATTCCATGGACTTTTGGTTTGGTTATCCACGAGTTTGCTATTATAAATAATCTAAAAATGGGATTTTGGTAAATCTTTGTTGATACTTGGTCGATTTTATTTATGGTCAAAGTAGGTAAATTAATATCATTAATCAAAGTCATACAAGAAAAAATCTAGGAATATAGAAGGAAATTCAAATTTGAAGAAATACACTCGTATGAATTTGAAGGTAATATTGAATAAACTTTGTTTTTGAGGTTGAGCTTTGAATTTGTGCAGTTTTTTCATTAATTTATATTTGAAGCATGTTTAGGCATATATTGTGATGAGTTTGTGTATAAATGCATAAAAAAAAATTGTCATTAAATTGGGAATTAGCTCCAAAACTTAGGTAAACTCTTTTCCTTTGATTTTCTAATATACTATTAACGTGTTTGACAAAATGTCTCAATTGGAATTTACCGTTTTAAAAGTTTCATAGTAATAAATGGTTAAGGCATGATGGTGTCACTTTTTTGAATTTGTCATTTTTTTTGTATGTCACTTTTTATTAAATTTTTATTACTTTTTTAATGTTTGTTACTTTTTTGTCAATCTTTTTTAAAATAAAAGCAACATTGTACATCATTTTTTTTAATAAAAAAAAATGATAGTGGGTCACTTTTTTTACTGTCACTTTTTCTATTAAAAAAAGTGTAAAGATTTTACACAGTATTTTTTACTTCCAAAATATGTTTCATATGATTTTTCAAAAGACCCTTAATTTTAAGGGTATTTTTGTAAGTTGCCCTTGAAATAAATAGGATCAAAATGGTCATATTAATAATTCTTCATTATTTGAAGAGAGAGACGTATCATTTAACACTAAGCCATGTCAAACTTGAGAAATTAAATGTTTTATACATGCATGTTTGTTTATGACTTATGAATGAAAAGGGATACAAGTATTTATAATTTAGAGTCGACTACATGAATTATTTTACATTAGTTTGCTACGTCCGATTGTTACATCTATTTGAAGATCTAATAAAATTGAATCTTCAGAAATACACGTCTTTAAATAAAATTGTCAACCTATTGCAACCCTCCTCTACCCTATCCTTGAGACAGGTCAAAAAGATAAGAGGAAACTATAAATCCATATTGAAGTTATAGCCTTGTATTGGCACAAAACTTTTACAAAGCATAATTGACATTACTTGCCTTCTATGCTTAACTAATGTTTGATTCTTTGCCTTTTTATGAATCTTGCCATAGCCATATTTTCACACACAACTCACAACAAAAATATCAGTCTTCTTTGTTCATTTTTCTTGTTTCATTCTCCATCCCAATTTCCCAACATGTCAGTGCACTATCAGAGAGAAACAAACCCCCATTTTCTTTCCTCACAACCACCCACAAGACCTCGTGGATCGGAAATCGAGTTTTTTCCATCGCCACATCATCAAGGTCCCACGCCACACCCTCCACGGCGTAAAACCCGTCCACGGCTACCATTGCAACTCGACCATGACTCTGATCCTCACGTTTCTACACAACCACCACCGCCACATCATACACAGCCACGGCGTCAAAGCCGCAGGCCGCTACTACCACCCCCACTCGATCATGACCCTAATGCTCACCTTTCTACACAGCAAATGCCACCACAGAGTCCAAGCCGCCCACAACCTCAGCAGCACCACGACTCAACTTCTCCACTGCCAGGTCCACCACAATATCAGAAGGAAGCACCAGTACCACCCTATCATCAAGCAAATGAACACGGCCATGGCAATTCAGTAAGGCTACCGGAAAATCAAAAAACCAACCCATTAATATGGCTTATAGGAGCAATTTGTGCAATTTTGTGGATCATAATAATAGTAGGAGGCCTCATAATCCTTATAGTATACTTAGTTTTTCGCCCTCGGAATCCGAAATTCGACATCTCGACCGTCACACTAAATGCTGCCTACCTTGACATGGGCTATTTCCTCAATGCAGATCTCACAGTACTCGCAAACTTCACCAATCCAAACATTAAAGTGAACATCGACTTCAGCTATGTAGTCTTCGACCTTTTCTACAATGAAAAGTTAATAGCTACACGTTATATTGAACCATTTTCTGTGATGAAGGCTGAATATAGGTTCGCAGATGTGCATCTTATGTCGAGCCAGGTTCGACTGCCTTTAGCCGATGGTCTAAACATGCAGAGGCAGATAGAGAATGGAAGAGTTAACTATGAGATAAGGGGTTTATTCAGAGCAAAATCTAAGCTAGGGGGATTCCTCCGGTACTCGTATTGGTTGTCTGCTCACTGTAAAATAGTGCTAGGAGCCCCTCCTACTGGAATCTTGATCAGCAAAAACTGCCGAACAAAGCGCGAAGGTATATCGTAAACTCGAATTTTCGACACAACAGCAAAGACATACAACAGAATCATAGTAATAGAATACGACACTTTGGTTCATTTCTGATTGTTACTTAATTTTATTTTTGTGTGATGGATCTGAAGTGCTGAACAACTTTTGTTATGCATGTATTTGTTGTGATTAAGATTGCATTCCCGTAAAATGCTTATTTAAATCTCTCAGAATTTGTTTGACATGACATTTGAGAAGCGAAAATGAGCTCTTTAGACTAGAAAGATGGTTTTAAACTCGTTTGATTAAAATTAAAAGTGCTTCTTCTAATTAGAAAAGATTTTTTCAAGGACAACTATCCAACATGATTTCCTCTTAAAGCTCTTTCACAAGAGAGCTTTTTTAAAATTTAGTTCTCAAAACATTAATGCAGCTTACTTAAATTTTTTCTACAAGTACGAGCAAAAGTAAAAATTCTGTTAAACGGGTCCTTACATGTAAAGGTGCCAAAATGTGTTGTGCTACACAAACACGGACAACCAGCCTGTGAATAAAAGCACGACCTGGGCCACGATGGTCCATGACGTGTGTCAACCAGCCCACTTTTACAGTCGAGCAATCCGAAGCCTGGCAGTATAGATCCACAGCCCACTGACTGTATTTACAAAAAAATGAAAAAAATAAATTTGTGCAAGAATTATATGAAAGCTCATAGGCTGAGCCAGCCAGATAATCAATATGAACTTGCGTATAGGCATTTTCGAACGCGGTACGACAAATCTAACAGTCACGCCAAGCATTCAATAACTTGTTTGATATTGCAGTAATAACGTTCCCCATAGCCCGATTCATTACAAAGCAACTGGTTACCATTTAAGCCCATTTTTGACACCCATTCTATTTCTCTTTTTTTTTTTCTCTTTCTTTATTTTAACCACACATTCTATCAATAAAATAATATTATACATAAACCCAAAATTTCTCTTTATTTTTTAACCACACATTCTTCCATCAATCACTATTCCAGAATTTATTCTTCTCCCAAAATGGGTGTCAAGCACAAGCTAAATAGATGCAGTCGAATGAAAATGCAAACATTCCTTAATGAGAGAACAAGTGAACACCTTATAAATATTCAATCCATACAATATCATCTCTGGCTCGACTCTAAATCTCTGTCAGCTTCTTCTCCCCATATTTCAAGCCACAATGTCGATTCCCAGATCAGGCATTGGCTAAAATGTATCATATGGTTAGTTATCATAGCAGATGACTTGTTCCAACATAATACTAAATCGTAGTATCCAAAGGACTTGTTTTGAAGATGCAGAAAGAGAAGCTAAGGTATTAACCAAATCCTTATTCTGTTAAGAAGTTCAGCCATTGAATTGGTGAAGACTTAAGAATGAGTTCGATAGAAAGTGATGTTGGACAAAACAAGAAGCGAATAATAATCCAGCAGAAATGAAGGTGAGAAATTAGGCTGAAATTTTGATGTAGAAAGTGACAAAGAAGTTAGTTATTCACTATGAATTAAAAGAGCGAGCGAAGACACTTCAAGAGGACACCAACTAGATAACAGGAGAGAGCATTCAATCCGTTTTCATCACAAATTGTGGTGGTCCAGATATCTTTATGAACACATATACCTCTCCATTGGACGGACTGCATATTAACTGATTATGTATCAACTGATCACCATTAGAAATAAGAACTTGAATCCAAGTGGTTTCTCAATTGCAGTCCATCAGGTTCTTCCTTGAACTTTTTTGACTCCATGTAATGACGAATGTTCACTCTGACCTTGTTCAACTTCGCGTTCAACTCTGGATCGCCTTCTTTCAGCGAGTTGAGAAAATCACGAGCAATGATGTTAAGCAACTTCTCAAACTGAGTTTTGTATCTCCTGTAAAGTGCAAATCCAGCCATCTGTGCACCAAAACATTGTCTTTTAAACACATTCAAAAGCTTGTTTGGCACTGTTTATAATATGTTCATAATCAGTTAAACCTACTTTTTAACCACACATTCGTGGAACCCACAAGGAGTACCCACTTATGCTCCACTAATTTCTGTCTAATTATAATTTAAACCTATTATAATCACTTCCCAAACGCGCACTTAAATGAGTCGGGGAATGAGATTGGAAAATTCAGTATCAACTTACTTACCTCAAGAAATGATTGCAGAGCAACAGCAGTATATAGATTTGCGGGGAGAGTATTCAAGAATCTGGCGAGCCATGCCCAGCCTTCTCTAAGTCCATGCAGGTTTTGAAAGCCATTAACTTCAGTCTGCCATATATGCATATTTTTCAAATTAAAGAACAAGAAGGTAGACAGACGAGCGCCCACCAGCATATCATTATTGCATTTTCTAACTTTGTTAAAATTCAGGAAGTAACAGAGACACAAACCTGAACTAGAGCTCCATATAGTTTCATGTATGAACTTAACCTTTCTACATAACTATCAGTACTCTCAATCTTCCCATCTTTTTCCTCGTAACCAATGGCTTTGTAGTAAGCATCTTTAGTCTTAAAGCGCGCCTAAAATAGAAAAAGACAGTTTAAAATTCATACACCAAGGATCAGAACTACTAACCGAAACAAGAAGAAAACACTTGACCAGTAATAAAAAACAAAAAAAGAAAGAGAGAGAGAGGAGAGGAGAGAGAAAATAGATGTCTTTAAACTTCACAGGATTCATGCCACAAGACTATCGTGCAGACAAGAGCTAAGATAATAGCACAGGCTTTTGCTAGCAAAGCCATCATCAACTGTAGAAAAAACAAAATGATTACACGAATACAGAGGAATTACCGCAGAGTAACTTATATGCTTTGGTACAGTGTAGATGCAAGCTCTGTTCAACTCAGCTAGAAGAATATCCATGGCGAGAGGGATCTATGTTCAAGGAAATAAATCATGAAACTGCAGAGATGCCGAGACCATAAAATCATTGCTGATTTAATAAAAAAACAAGAATTATACAGGAGAAATGTGAGACTCCTTTTTTAGGAAAACTAAAATCAAACAAGAGCCTCAGATAATTCTTAAATAATTTGTGAGTGTGGAGATGAGGGAAGAAGGGGATCTGTGTTCAAAGGAAATAAATCGTAGAAGTGCAAATAGCCCAAGAACATAAAATTAAGTGTATGATTTAGTTGAGAAACATGACTTATACAGAAGACAAAAGTATAATAAATTTTTCTTTCTGAGAGTCTTCAGCTAATTCTGAATTATGCACAAGAGTTTGTATGTGAGTGTGTGGAGTGGCGGGTGGGGTGGGGTGGAGTGGAGTGGAGGGGTGGTGGCTCAGACCAGAATTAAGCAAAGAAGATCTTTTAAACATATGAAATAATAGGGATATAATAGTGTATTTTACCTTCGATGTCACAAGAACAATTACACGACTATAAGCAAAAACGATACCACTGAAGCTCTTTTGAGGATTTGCACTCTGGGACACGACCTGCAAAATTTAAGACCCAAATAGATGTTAGTACATCATCACACCCTGTTTTCTAAACACCCAACAAAATAAATATGATTCTTAACATTCTAGAAATAGCTAACGATCTTACCTTCTCTGCAAACATTAGGATACTGATGGACTGGGGACATTCTGGACTATTAATTAGCCGTACTAACTCATCTGCTCTTGTTCTGGACAAAGAGAATCAAAATGTTGCATATCAAACCAGTTGTGTATTGACAGCCCCATATAAATATGAAAGATTCAGGTTTTGGAGACCCAAAAGTAAAAGCTATTAACACGATGTTAGCTAAATTAGGGCTAACCTGACATTTTCTATTGATGCAGAGATTGTTTTGATTCGTCTGGCAATATGCTGTCCATGTCCATGATAATCCTGCTGGAACAGACATATTGTCAACAATAGTTTATCTATAAGCAAGAAAATTATCGTAAGATTCCAGTAGAACCACATCCATACCTCAAATCAATAATTCTGAGCAACAAACCCAGATTACAGAATATAAAGGCTAAAAGCAACTAACTTCTTACATGGTAACTAATTTCCACCCCTCACAACCTTCTGTGCTCTAAATTTATTCGATGAATAGTTGCATGTTGAGAAGTTTTAGTACATAAATCATAAAAATGAGGAGAATGTAGCAAAAATTTATTCACAATTATCATTACAGAGGTAAAACAATCTAATGCTAGGGCTTCAGAACTCAATCGGCCATCCTTTCTCTAATGATTTACCTTATTAGTGCTCAATCGTATAGCCTCATTTTTCACAGATAATTCTTTATAAGTCAGCAATCTTCTTTCCTCCAATTCTAGAGCATTTCGCGCAGCTTTGGTTATATTTCCTGGCACCATATTTGATAGTTGAAACCTCATATGAGAACAAACACAAGGGTCTCTCAATGAAACACAAGCACACATATACCAGATAATTGGACTTCTTTCTTAAAATCATCTCTGGCCACCACGGATTGTCCAACAGTCTCCTTAGAATCAACCACAGTATTGGTAACAGAATCTGTTTTAGTTTCTACAGTAATTTTCACTGCAGCTTCTTGAGCAGCTCTCTTCTCAGCTTCCAGTGCTTCTTTTTTAGCCTTTTCAGCTTTTAGCCTAGACTGCATCAAATAAACAAGCTCTCCGAAGTTATATCGAGATAATGATTCACACAACATTTCCACCTTAACAAAATTAACCATGAATTTCTTAAAAAACACTCAAACTGCAGGTATGAAGAACATGCATAATCGTCTAATAATATTGAACATCAGGTCATCAAACCATGCAGTAACAAAGAGACAGTAGGAAAAAGATTCATGAATAATGTTATCAGAAAGTTCTATCCACTTTACGGCGCTGGAAGAATATCATAACATCCTAAGTTGTCAATTTCCACACTAAAGTTACCATTATTTTGAGAAAATTTCTGAATTAAAGATGTTCTATGGGATAGAAATTTTCTGTTCCTAAATTTCCTACTTGCTCAACTAAGAATACATCTAATAATATGGTAGGCCAGCAAAAGATCAGAAGGCATCAAATAAAATGTAAATTAGTCTTCACATTGGCTTTTAAATAATATAAATGTGCAAACTAAATTTTTCTGACAACCACTGGCAGATGTAAGGATATTACCACTTCGTTCTACACTCTATCAAATCAAATCTCTCACCAAATTCAGAAGCTAATGTCACATAAAGCAAACAAAATCACCAACAGATGTAGGGAGACGTCAGGATATTACCACTGGCAGATGTAAGGATATTACCACTTCGTCGTACTCTCTTATCAAATCTAATCTCTCACTAAATCCAGAAGCTAATGTCACATATAGCAAACAAAATCGCCAACAGGAATGTAGGGAGCAAGTCAATCTTTCTCCTCACGAGATAATCAATAAACAATATCTAAAAATATCGCCAAATAATAAAATTTGCACCAAGGCGACATGAAATATGTAAAGTGTATATTTGGTGCTGAGTGCTTGTTATGTATCTGGAATATCTAAAGAGAGGAAATGAAATTTAGTTTATCAAAATTACACATGCTAAATTAGTAGTGAAAAACTGAAGAAAGGGTTATTTGAAGCAAAGCCAATTGGCAGAGTGGCAGTTCTACCACAAAATTAGAAATATTACTAAGGAGACCAAAAGAATGAGTTTTTTTAAAAAATAAAAATAAATGCATCTTTTTAGAGTAATTATATGGAGAGGTAATATCTATACATAATATCCAAGGCAACCAAACGTTGGCATACTATTGTACTGCACAAAATGCCGAAAAAGAACTGATACCATACAATATTTTTCATTGAGAACTATAAAAATGAGTATGCAGTAGTCAAGCATCATAAAAGATTTGGAATTGCAGAATCTAAGCCAAAGTTAAATGAAATTGAGAAACAAGAAAGAACCTCTTCTTCTGCTCTAATTTTTTCTTGCAACAATTTTTCTTGTTGTGCCTTTTCCTTTCGTTTAACCTCTTCCCGAACTGCATCATCTCTTAATCTTCTTTCTTCTATTTGGGATCTATGCTCATGATCCCTCTGTACAGCTGTCAAGTGATTATCAAGTGCTTCCGCACTGCAGTAGTGCAACATAATTGTAAGCAAGTTTTCCTCCTTCAAATTAAACAATAGAAAAAAATACGATAAACATTGCCTCATGTCCCAGTCAAAAGAAATAATTGTCTATAAGGGTCCGTTTGAAATTTTATTGGTTTTGGCTTGTTTGATTGCCAAAATTTTCCAGGGAAAATATTTCCCCCCCACTCCTATTTTCCTCAAATTTGGTGAAAAGATTTTCCCACCTTTTGGTGGGAAAAGCTTTTCCAGGCAGGGTATTTATTTTATTTTATTTTATTTTTTTGACAATGAAAACAAATTTCATAACTAGTTGTAAAAAAAAATTCACTTTAATGGACAATTTTCATATAAAACAAAGTCAAACGAACATTAAACTTTGATGAAAAAATGATTTTTTTACGAAAAAAGTTTCTCGTAAAACAAAGTCAAACGAACACAAAATTTAAACATTTTCAGGGTGGAAAATTATACCAATCAAACACACTTAACTACAATTTCTAGAAAAATATTTTCCCTATAAAACATTTTCTTTCCACCCATTTCCACCCTTGCAATCAAACGGACCCTAATAGTTTAACCTTTTAAATGAGGCAGTTCAATATGGTAACCAAGCAAGTAAAGGTACAGGGTTCAAGTTTCAATGCGTCGCCCATTTATAAAAATGAGCAACTGAACACGTCACACTCGCCTTTAATTAAAAAACATGTATCTGGTCTGCATGTGAGGCAAGTTGAACACTAAATATAAATGAATAAATGTGTTCCTCTTTAATGGTTTAGGAATTTAGGTGTCGTGGTTCAACATGAGCCCATAATATAAGTTAGTTAAAAAAAGGAAAGAAAAAAAGAAAGAATTCACAATCAAATCAATGTTGCACATTTGCAAATTACGGGGTGTTTCTTATGTGCATATAAGTATGTTTGTGTTTCTAATACAAAAAAGCTAGATAAAATACTCTTCGATACCATCATGTCTTTCTGAGCAGTATGAATATCAAACAAAAGTTAAAAGATGTTATCTCCATCCAATCATAACTATGCTTAGGCTACAATTAATTCTTCTGCACTGGGGACATCAATGTACTTAAATCTCATTTAGTGCATCATTTAATTCTAACTAAATTACAATAATTCTAGGTCAATGTCAAATAAGTTACACAATTGAGGCATCTTATCTTCAAGCAAGTAGCCTACGAGTACGACTCAGTAACTAGCATATGTGCGACATGCTCCAAGAAAATTATGGCATGAAATCAACATCCAAAATGAAAAAAACTATAGTAAGCCTCAAAAGGAATTGCAGTGTGTGAATCTTACATTGTGCGTTGATAATGCAAATCAAATTTTCTGTCCTTCTCCCGCTGAAATTCTTTATGTTTCTCAACTTGAGCAATTACAGAGGCAAACTTTTCATTTTCATTAACTAAATCTGTTTCCAATGTCAATATTTGGTTCCTCACTTCCTCCTGCATATTTAGGTACCAGAAATCAGTAACAGTGCTCACGTGTAATTGAAAGCAATGAACCGAATTAGTTTGTTTGTCTGGCGCACCACACACACATTTTTGAAGCTGCAAATGAACTAGTAAAATCTACAAAATGTACTTTCTCATCAGTACTACGAAAAGTAGATTCCAGTGATGATTGTTCAGAAAACTGCAATGCAACAGCAGGCGCGTGCAATGCAATGTTAACAGCATGCTAGGGAGCACAAGGGATCCAGTTTAAAATTAAAAGCTAACATCAGTAGCATTATTATTATTTGGAAAAATGTAAAGATAGTTAATAAAACAAGAAAAGGAGCACATAAGAACACACATACTTCAGGGATGCCACAAGCCTTATGGTAAATTTAGTGATGTAATGAGTAGAAAAGCTCTTCACGTGCTTCAAAAAAAGTGTGTGCTCAAAGTAAAAGAAGGAAAACGATAAGTCACTCGCCCTAAAGTCTATTTAAGAGGCACAAATGGTCTTTGGGGCTGTGGTTTTTAAAGCATGAGCCAGGTTCATAGTGAAAGAATCTTAGTTATTGTCAAGCACAAGATTCCAAAATACATATGTAAACATTTTAGTGCCAGCCAATTATTTGGGTACAAATGTCACTCATCAAGCAAATAAACTAGAATTTTCAATTTCATCACTTTTCTAGCAAAGCAATTACAAATTAAATAACTAAATCTACCCACCTTAACACTGAACTGAAGGTCATGAACTAACTCGGAGAGCGCTCCTTCCACTAATCCCACCTTATTCATCAAACATGGGATTCCAAGAGGTAATTTATCTTCAGAATCATCGCTATCAATGAAAGAACAAAATTTAACAATCAGATTAAAAATTTAGCAAAACCTAAGGACAATTATTAAGCATTTAATTAATTGGGGACAGTTTCAGAAGTCAAAAATTGCAATTTCAAACTACATGTCAAAATTTATGTTGACGTAGATTCCACATCACAAGAAACTAAGTATATAACACTTGTAAGATTACTTGCTCTCTCAGAACCTTTTTCCCTTTCCAGGGGCTAAGGGCTTACTCTTTTAGCTTATTTTAGTTTAAATATTATCTTTTCTATGGTAAAAAGAAAAGAAAAGACCTCATTCCATTACCCTCCATCGTAAGATGTTAATTAAGAACAAAGCCAACACAAGATTAAAGTATCATCCAGCGAGTCACAATGGATAAGTTAAAAAAACCAGTCTCATTTTATCTTAGCTAGGACAGGCTTGGCAAGAATACACTTTTGATTGTTTTGCCTAGCTCAGGTGGAGGTTCAACCTCTTAAAGTTCAAGGACAAAAGTCAGTTGGGACAAATTCAGTCCTGTAAAAGCAAAATTAAATAAAGGTTGATTTAAGAAACAGGCAATGGCAGATAATAAGACAATTTAACTACATGGGGATTACACATCTACATGTTGATGGTTTAATGGCCAGGAAACAAGACACTGCTGCCATGTACTAAATCTCTGAATATCCATACATTGTCATTCTACATTATGACATGAAAAACTTAATTAAAACGGTTGCAAACTGTTTAATCGAATAAGACTTTTATGCACTGCAATGAACTAGTCTAAATTTTCAACCGCTAGTGTGATTAGTAGTTTCTTAAGCTACACACACACTTTTGCAGCACCCTTCATGTTACATGCAATTCATAAAAAGAAGATCAAGCACATAGATCAATGTTCTATAAGAGGGTGTGTTCCATCTAGGAACTCCAGAACAGAAAACTAAGCATTCAAATAAAGTTCATCTACCCATTAATGTACATTTTTCATCACTATATCAATTACTTCTAATTAACAAAAGGATTTTTCCATTAAAGTTCCTCAGAAACTATATTATCCCTTCGCAGATACTTTTGTGTTACGAAAACATAAAAGGCCAATAAAAGATAATAAGGTAATAATACTTCAATTTCATTCATTGTACTTCTCCTTAATTAGATTCTTCAACGACCATGTAGTCACTAGTGCAGAGTAAAAACCTCATATAGAATTCATCACAAGAAAATCGTGTGCCTGCGACCATGGATGAATCTTCAACCTCCTCTTCACTGTCACTGTCAGTCGTTTCCAGCTCATTGTCTGACACGTGCATTACAAAGCCCCTTGAATACTTATTAGTCATCTTTGAACCTTGAAACTCTCTGAATGATAGTATCAAAACATATCAAAACATAAAATCCTTGACACTATTTATATACAGACAAGCATTCAATTGCACGAAATACACATTTTAGTCAATTTTCAATACACATACCTAGGTTGGGTTTTGGTAAATGGTACAGAAATTTTTGAAGATACATTAAGCTTCTTTTCTATTGTATCAATATCTGACAATAAGTTATCAAAGCTCCAATCTGGCTGTGGATCTGCAGTTATTCCATCAACATTCGGAGACCGAAGTTCCAGTTTAACAACTCCCCTGATTTTAAATAAAACACTAGTCAGCCATATCAAAATAAGAAAACCCTATCCTCAACAATATTATTTATTCAAAAAGAATTTCAACCAACTCAATTTTGAGTCACCAAGAACATAATTGCCATAAAGTTTAATAAAAGACATACTCAGAATTAGTAAAAGAATAACATAACTTGTCCTCTTACATTTTCACCAGATGGTCGTGATTGCCTACTGAATTCTCAGAATCTAGACAAAAACTGAATTATCTGCACAATAAAAAAAAAAGAAACATAATTTACAAATGCACTCAAGAAAGTACTACACGACCTACATGACCAGAATTACTATTTAACAAAGCATTATAGCACTTTCAAAAATGAATTTGAGCACCGACTTTGAAGTACATGGAATCAGAGCCAAATCTCTGAACTAGGGTTCGTGAGTTCCTGAAAATTGTGGCGGGTTGTTCTACGTGTTGGCAAAAGGTTGTGTCGACGCTTACCTGGGTCTCTCCTGGGTGATTGAAGATCGGAATAGATCTTCTACGGTGGCCGGGAGGGACTAACTTTGTCCGGTCCTTGATACCGGCGCAATGTGGTTTCTCATTTGCTAGTTCTGGTCGTGGCTGCAGGCAACTCTCTTCGGAAATTAATTTTGTAGGTAACGATTGTTCTATTCAGCCTTCTGGTCAGAAACTTTGTTCGGACAGCCTACGATTCGGGTCGGCGATTCTTCACGGCTGTCGGTTTTATTTTGGTGTGACGGCGTTTCTCCCTTGCCGATCGGGAAGTATCATCTGGTAGTAGTGTTGGACTTATTATTTGGGCTGAGGTACTGGGCTGATTATTGGCTGGAGTAATTTTTTATTTGGGCTGCTTCATTAAGAATTCTGGAACTTTAGTGACAGAGCTAAATATTGGGCTGATTGTTTGGGCTGGACTATTACCATAATTCTGCTTATTATTGATTGTTTTATTATCATATTTTTACATCATGTCAACTAATAATTCCGATTTTTCGGGGGGTATGATTCTCAGTTAAGAGCTATTCTTCTTGAGAATTTCAATTTCAACTTTTTGTTACGGTGAAGAACATGTGGTGTCATATTAGGAGTGTTTTCGCTTCCACAGATCCTATGGAGTTGTAGTGGCGAATTCAGAAATTTTGTTCAACTAGGACGATCGACGATCGTCAACCGTCAGCGACCGCATCATTTACGAAATACGAGATAGAGGGAGAGAAGAATGACTACAAGAAGAATAGTATGCCGACAACTTTCTCATTAGCTTTTGCATCTTAGCTTCGTATTTTCTTCAATTCTTCAATCTCTTTTTTAGCAGCCTCGAGAATGTGGGGAAGCTTAGGGTCTCTTTTATTTTTTATTTTTATTTATTTATTTTTTTTTTCCAGAGTTCGAAAATATTGAAAACATGTTTACTTACCTATTTTCAGAAAC
>CAIGRL010045398.1:0-11218 GCA_903798325.1 Fraxinus xanthoxyloides
ACATAAAATGGATTAACAAATAATTAAAATACCAAAAAAAATTTAATTGTATTTAGTTATGTTAAAAAAAAAAAAATCAAACATTCCTAATATCATTCCACATATCAATTGCTATAGTAGTCTTCCATGCATTAGCACTCTTTCTTTCTTGTACTTGACTATCAAAAAAGGGTTCAAAATCTTCCTCTTCGTTAACTGAAGAAGATGAAAAATCTTCATTATCAGGCTCAACAGGAAACTCATCGGAACGACACTCTTTGCGAAGAAAATTGTGTAATCCTACACAAGCTAATACGAGCTCCACTTGTATACTATATGGAAATGGAGGAGCAATTTGAAAATTGTAAATAGTGATTTAAATATACCAAATATCCTCTCAACTACATTCCTCAATGAAGCATGACGAAGATTAAATAACTCTTTTGTATTTTCAGTGTCACAACCTTGACCAACAAAAACTTGAAGATGATAACGAACACCTCGAAAAGGAGTTAAGAATTGACGCCTATTTGAAAATCCACGATTTCCCAAAAAATATTTACCTGAACATAAAATAATTATAATATTAGCAAATGACTTATAATATGTATAATTATCATACAATAATATAAAAGAAAAAAAATAAAATAATAAAGTCATACCTGATGGCACATTAAGTCAATTTCTCATTGTTAAAGCATCACTCAACACCTTAGAATCATGTGCAGAATGCCGATCCTTCCCAACCACTAAGCACATATATAAATTCCAAATCAAAGTTACAAGCTGCCAAAATTGTGAAATTGTTCCATGATGATTTCTATAACTGCTTGTATCACGTCCAGTTACCGTTGTTGGAATATGGATACCATCGATAGCACCAATACTATCCTAAAATAATAAATCAATACAAACAAATAATGATAACACTAATGATAACAAAAAAATGATAACAAAAACAAAAATTATAATTAATAATATTTCATCACTTACTTTAAAGTACGGGTAAAATCTTGTACTTTCCCTTATTTTTAGACGCACAGTGGATCTAGGTTTGACCATCATATCTACCGCAAATTTGTTTAGTGTATGTAAAATCTTGTTGAAACTTCGACCGGTAGTGAAATGCGATCGACCAAATTTTTGTCATTTAGATAGTAAAAATAATTTTTTCCCTGATAGTTTGATTACCGTTTTTTGGGTCCTTGATTTCAATTTTTGTTTTAACTTGGTAATGNTAATGATAACAAAAAAATGATAACAAAAACAAAAATTATAATTAATAATATTTCATCACTTACTTTAAAGTACGGGTAAAATCTTGTACTTTCCCTTATTTTTAGACGCACAGTGGATCTAGGTTTGACCATCATATCTACCGCAAATTTGTTTAGTGTATGTAAAATCTTGTTGAAACTTCGACCGGTAGTGAAATGCGATCGACCAAATTTTTGTCATTTAGATAGTAAAAATAATTTTTTCCCTGATAGTTTGATTACCGTTTTTTGGGTCCTTGATTTCAATTTTTGTTTTAACTTGGTAATGTAGTTCTTTAATACTTCTGATCATACTGTCGCAGGGAGGTGGGGACCCTTGAGAAGCGTTTTAGTTCTCCCCGTGAGGTTCGTGTTCAAGTAACACACTCTATGCCACCTCAAAAGATCGAGATCTTCAAAAGCCTGGAGAACTGGGCTGAGCAAAATTTACTGGTTCACCTGAAGCCAGTCGAGAAATCCTGGCAGCCACAGGATTTCTTGCCAGATCCTGCTTCCGATGGATTTCATGATCAAGTCATAGAATTGAGGGAGAGAGCCAAGGAGATACCGGATGATTATCTCATTGTTCTAGTTGGAGATATGGTCACTGAAGAAGCCCTTCCTACGTATCAAACAATTATTAATACTTACGATGGTGTGCGGGATGAAACAGGGGCAAGCCTTACACCCTGGGCAATTTGGACAAGGGCTTGGACTGCCGAAGAAAACAGGCATGGTGACCTGTTAAATAAATATATTTACCTATCTGGACGAGTAGACATGAAACAAATTGAGAAGACAATTCAGTATCTGATAGGGTCAGGAATGGTGAGATTCTTGCCACGTTAATTTCCGAAATTCTTTTGAGTGCTGCAATTGCTGTCATTAAGGTTTTCTTAAATCAAATTCTCTTTCGAACTTTAGTTAGAATGCCAAAGAACTGCCTACATATTAACTAATTGTGCAGAATGAATATCCTAATGTCGGGAACTTTTAACGTCCTTGGGTTCTCTCTCTTTCTGTGCATGTGATTGAGGCTATGTGAGTTTTGGAAAATATGAGGCTGCATGTCTATAATTAGATTATTTTCTTTTCTGGTTGCTGTTGTGTTTAGATATTTTAATTCGACACAATTATGCTATCGTTTCTATTTCTTATACTTCCCAAACATTTCCAGGATCCTCGTACAGAAAACAGTCCTTACCTTGGATTTATCTATACATCATTTCAAGAAAGGGCTACATTCATCTGCCATGGGAACACGGCCAGGCTTGCTAAGGAGCATGGGGACGTAAAGCTTGCACAAATATGTGGCACAATAGCCTCGGATGAGAAGCGTCATGAAACTGCATACACCAAGATAGTTGACAAGCTATTTGAAATTGATCCTGACGGAACCGTGCTTGCTTTTTCTGACATGATGAGGAAGAGAATCTCCATGCCAGCACACCTGATGTATGATGGCCGGGATGATAACCTTTTTGAACACTTTTCGGCAGTTGCTCAGCGGCTTGGTGTCTACACTGCTAGAGACTACGCAGACATTCTAGAATTTTTGGTTGGTCGATGGAAAGTGGCAGATCTATCTGGACTATCTGCAGAAGGGCGAAAAGCACAGGATTACGTCTGTGGGTTGCCTCCAAGAATAAGACGACTAGAAGAAAGAGCTCATGGAAGGGCCAAGCAAGCACCCACCATCCCATTTAGCTGGGTATTTGACAGGGAAGTGAAGCTCTAAGTGCACATGGGAACAAGTTCTCTTCGCACTGTAGCAGGACTTTTCCCATCTGGACATAATTGAAGATTTGAGTTGTTTGCAGTTGCAGTTTGTTCCTTAATGGGAAGGGATTTTCTTGGGAGTGACAAAAGGTTGTAGATACAGGTGCTTCTGCTGTAGTTTTTGATGTTTTCTTCTTGAACGCATGGTCTGTATTATATTTTACTCGTATAGTGTTTGTGTCTGTAAGTGTACTTAAAACATAATGGAATTTTGGTGACCATCTTTTGTGTTTAGCTGCACAATAACACTTTTCTTTCGCAGGATGATGAAGCAACCATATATTGTTCAAACAACTGCTTGTAAAAGTAGGGCATTGTCCTTGAAGCCAGGCTGTTGTGCAGTTCACATTTTGAAATTTTATGGATATTTGGAAAAAAAAAAGTTTGTCGTGGTATATTTCTGAAATGATGCAAGTTCCCAATCAAATTACATGAAAAAAAAATGCAAATCAGACTGATGTTAATAGGGGAAACATACATTGACTGGATAACATTGGACAAGATTTTTGAAGAAAAAGTAGCTAAGAAGTTATTTTTTATTGCAATGCTGTTTACTACCGTGTACCAAACATATAGTGATACATTATGCCAAACATTGTCATTGGATTTGACCATCGAGCCCAGACATGGTCCATGCGGAATTCGATTTGTATTATGCATTACCATTGGGGTTGGGTTCCAAGATGGGATTTTTTGTGTCCTTTATGATTCAAACTGAAGACCTTCTTTCAGAGGCATTTAAATTGAATGTTGAATTTAGTTTGTATTGTAAGCATATAGGTTAGGTCAAATCCTCATCAATTTGAACTCAAAACCTCTTTAAAAGGCACATAAGTTGAATATGGCTCACATTGCAAGTGCCTTTCAAGGGAAGCTTTGAGTTCGAATTGTTAAATACGTAAAAGAATTTTATTATTATTTTTTTTTAGGCACAACTCTCAAAGAACAGTACGTATACATAAAATAAGGACTGAATCTAGCATGAATCATGTCAAGGCTCGATGACCAAACACGGTTGCTATGGACGTATGGTTACAAAACATGCCCTTGATGCTTTGTAAGGGTTGCACGTGTTTCTTTATTGTGTGGCACCATGAATTTGGTCCAAGGGTATTAGATCGAGTATAAGGTTCAAATGTAACCTATTTTAGAGTATTAAACATTCACTAAATAGTCAGAATTTCTGCTAATTTAGAAGATGTTGTGCCTCTCGCTGCATGATATATTAACTCGTGTGTGGAAATTTGAGAAAATTTCCAATGTTAAAAGTGCAATTAATACTTATGCCAAGTGCTACCTCTCATTGTAATATTTGAACTCTTCATTCACAAAAGAAACTCTTGGAGTTTGTTTAAACAACCATGATACAAATCCACTCGTTGCCTGAGAAATTTTCAGATATCAGAGTTGAGGAATTGTAATTGTAGGTTTATTGCATGTAGTGAAAGACTCCACACGTACCGTGTAAAATGAGAAAAAAATATTTAAATTGCAGAAAGGAAAATTGTAAACCAATATCTATTTGCAACCGACGGCTTCAGCAAAATGATGAAATTTATGCTTCAGGCTGCATCTTCTCGCATTCCTCCCTGATCGACTGGAAAAGAACTGTCGATAAATATCTTTCTCCAAAGCTAGGAAACACAACCTACAAGAATACATAACTTCAAATTAGTTTAACTCTATTGATTTCCTTTCTTCAATTGCATAAACTATTTTTTCTGTTTATTAGACTTCTCATTAAATGCTGATGGAATTCTATTTGAGCACAACATTAATCCACAAAATCAGGTGCAAAATATTGTAATTTTGGTCATACTAAACCATTTAATTTTCAAAAAACCATTGAGCCACAAACTACCCGAAACCACGAATTAACATATGTGCATGTTTCGTATTTAATACTAGATAAAACTCGACGCTATCTTATTTAAATTGCCAATTTACTATAAATTCTACCTATCAACATGCCATAAAAATCTGATGCAACTAGGCATTCTCATACAAGTTGAAAAGGAAATATGTATGGGAAAAAAAAAAATACAGAGGGAGATCACACCATACTGCAGGTCCAGTTTAGATCTATATGTTGATCTTCAACATGAAACACTAGGGTTCAATTTCTTTGTATGTAGGAACAATTCAGTCCACTATTCATAAGCAGCTATTGAAGGCATTGTTCATAAGCCAACCTTGTGTACTTGAAAGCTTACAGATGCAAAAACTTATGATTTCCAGAATCCAAGGATTACATTTAAACTCAGCTAAGCCAAATTATATGGAATACGTTCGCTTGATTGATATGAGACATCACCAACATGAAAAGAAAAAAAAAAATATCAATTAGCATACCGCAATAAGCTTTCCTGAATTTTCAGGTCTCTTTCCAATCTTCATGGCTGCAGCAGCTGCAGCTCCAGAAGAAATACCCACCTGTAAAGAAGTATGCAACTTGAAGACGCAATACTAATGTGGGGGCTCTAACAAATTTAGGCAATACAAACATGAAGTACCAACCAGCAGGCCCTCTTGAAGAGCTAATTGCTTAGCAGTTTCAACAGCTTCGTCGCTTGATATCTGGATGAGAAAATGCCAATTGAATTAGCAGAACCAGGAAACTGTTAAACTCACAAGTAGATATCACATATTAAACAGCTAATAGAGAGCAAATAAATACAGATTAGTTTTGTCTCAATTTGAATTTCCTAGTTTCACGAGGGCAAATTTTTGAGATCAAAATCGCAGAGATCTGATATCAGCAGTGGACAAGTATGAGCAAAGAGTGATGTGCCTGGAATGGTAACTTAACTGGCAGAGATAATGTAACACTGTGAGTCACAGAAGAAAGCTTTAGTTGTGACAAGTTTAAACTATAGATGATAGAATCACAAAACTACGTGGTCTAGTCATTTAGTTTACCTAAAAATGAGAATGAAATATGTATTATCATGCAATTGAAAGTACACTTAAGCCCTCACCTTCAGGGCCAATGAAAGGACAGACAAACTAAGGCAACTGAACTTATACAACAAAAAACTAAGGCTAAGGTCGGTTACATGAATGTTTTTGGTCACTCTGTTGGATGCATTGCTTCATCTACTCAAAGATCCCAAGCAACTCTATCTTCATGTCAGAAGATGTGACAAAGTTTTATATTTATATTAGTTGTCAACTTACCACAAACTCCTTTACCCTCAAACAAAACTTATAAATTCATATACCCAAAATATGACTCCGAATTATACAACTGCAATAATTACAAGATGCTCCACTGACATATACCTACAAGGAATTCTTTCTCAGAAATAATATCAAACAAAATCAACTCCAAGACATCAAAAGTTCAAATCCTAATGAATAGAACTGCCAATGGAGATGATGTTGTCCGATTAAAGGCTATGGTTGAGGACAGGCTAAGAAACATATGAGCCCCACCAAGGACCAAAATCTAGAATGGTAACACATTAAAACATCATATTCTACTCTTTCCATAATTGTTTAGGGTCTAAGTTTTTTCCAAATGTTTTCATGGGAAAGAATTGTTTGCTTGGTCTACGTCCTTATTCCAATTCATGTTGTTATCGATTAACACCAAGAGCAATTAATAACATGAAACAGGAAAAAGCAAGTAAAAACATGACATTATCTTCACTAAGATAATCAGACAAGAAAAAGGATTAATATGAGAACTATAAAGCTGCTCAACGAAATGACAATTTTGGATCCATTAAGTGGCTTTAAATGAGTAAAACTCAATGCACAGAAGTTGTATATAGTATTGTGGAAGTAAGAACCGGACCTCTATGACTTCATCCATCACATCCTGATCTAAATTCTTTGGAATAAAACCTGCTCCAATCCCTTGAATTTTGTGAGGGCCTGCAGTTTCAAATTCCACATACTAGAACAATATACATATTTCATATTGAAACTATTAAGTGTAGGATATTTGACCTTCATCTTACCAGGTTTTCCACCAGACAGTACGTTGCTTTCTGTGGGTTCCACGCCCATAACCTGATGCAACAGGATAACAATTCAATTGTTTACAATAAATCAGAGATATCTAACAAATTATTGGTTTACTTTGACTCTCAAGGCAGGAGCTCATTTCACTAAGCTGATGTGCATGGACACAATCACAGTGCAAAAATATATGAACGGAATGTTTTCCTAAAAGGTGAATCTACTACCTTAATTTTAGGATTTTTCATTTTAAGATATTGGCCAACTCCTGAAATGGTTCCACCAGTGCCAATCCCTGCAACAAATATGTCCACCTTGCCTCTTGTATCTTCCCAGATCTCTGGACCAGTTGTTTCAAAATGTATCTGCAAGATGCATGACTATAAGTCCAAATCTATGAATTCGTGTTATGTATCTAAATTAAAAGATCATAAAGCGAGCATAAAAGGCACAAAAGATGAATTGTTTTATAATATTTAATTAGACAGATTGAACCAGACTATTGTATTTCAAGCATCTCCACTATCAGAAAGAGAGGGAAGACTAAAGTGCCAAGTCTATTCACATCCATACTTGGTGCATTTCTTTAGGTTATTAAAACCAACCCAGCATGAAAGCTCACTAATGATACCCACTAATTGAACAGAAAAGGGTCCTAACCAAATCTATTAGAAAGAGTTATGATGGAACGAAGAAAAGAGAAACCTTGGGATTTGCAGGGTTGTCAAATTGTTGAAGCATATAGGCATTTGGGGTGCGATTCAATATTTCTTCAGCTTTCTGCACGGCTCCTTTCATGCCTTTGGCTGCATCAGTTAAAATGAGTTCAGCTCCAAATGCCCTCAAAAGAACCCTTCTCTCAAGGCTCATTGATGCAGGCATAGTTAAGATGAGCTTGTATCCTTTTGAAGCAGCTATAAATGCCAGTCCAATCCCCGTGTTTCCACTTGTAGGTTCAACCAAAATGCTCTAGCGTAAAAGGAAAAAGCTTCCATGGTAAGAATACAGTTTACCAGAAGCAATAAATGGATAGAGATCACTATACCAATATTGACAAAAGAGATGCAAAATCAAGCCAGATCCAGTGACCATAGGAGTCAATTTATTATTACAGTGCTAGGTAACTTGTTTGGACAACATTTCACCTAATTGCAATAAGGTTTCAAAAATCATAACAGATAATGTCTTGGTAAATCAACATATTTATATAACATACCAATACCTTTGAAAGGAATTTGATATTTTAATCAAACCAATCAGGGCAGACAATTTATAACGTACCAATACCTTTGAAAGGAATTTGATATTTTAATATATTTAATGCCGTTATTAGGATAACATAACAAGTAAGATCCATAAATAAATTGATTCAATTCTTGAAAGGCGAGAAACATGAGCGTAATCATTTGTACGAGCATAAGTTTGAAATAGCATAGTTATCATATAAAATACAACAGAAAACCATACCATGCATTGTAAATATATCGTGGTTTAAGAAATAATCTATTACGGATCTTGGCATCAAAATATTTGTCCATATGCGTCGAGTATTCATGAGATCTAACTCTCAAATCTGTTGACCAACCTCTTAAAAGACTAAAGGATTGCCCAGAACAAAGCCAACAAGACTCCCGTTCTGGAACAGAACTGAAAGTTTAAATGATGACCATTTGATGTGATTGCCACACTGTCAGAGCAGAAATTGGATACGAAGTAAAGGCAAAAATTTGATTTTTTTAAAAATCTGCTCTGTCCTTTTCTTCTTTTTTTCAGGTGGGGGAAGAAGCAAAGCAACTAATTCTAGAATCAGTAATATATTAAGATTAAGCATCTTACCTTCCCGGGAGATATAAGTCCTCTCTGCTCAGCATCAGATATCATGCTGTATCCTATCCTGAAAGCAAAAGACTAGTGTAAATACATTTAGTTATTATTTTGAAATTTAATGTTTTAAATTATCTATATCACAAGTTGATTTTCAAAATGCAACCACAAGTTAGGAGCTTTAGTCTCAATTCATCCATCGTCAAAGAAAAATGATATAAACAAACAGAGGGTAAGCAAAATCAGCTAAAAATCAACAACTGTAATATTAAGAAGTAGAATTTACAATGCCTCTGACAAATTCGATGGAATCTAGAACAATGGAACCATATATATGTTAGACTAGAACGATGTCAGAACCAAAAAATGTTTTAACTTTTTGCTGCAAAGCAGAACGCAGGAACAAGTCAGAAAAGATACTAGTCAATACATTTTTTAAACTCAATCTTGTAATGCATTCTTAACACATAAATACTAAATAATGCAGCAAAAACCAGAAAAGCTCTCACCTGTCCTTGACACTGCAACATGGCTCCATAATCTCCAGCTTCGCAGCTATATTTGCAACACAATCTTTTACAATATTATTTAAGTAAACCATCGGAGTCTTCCCTATAAGCTGTCACAAAGCATCAAGATAAGAAATAAACTATCAACAAATAGATAGCCTAGTAAACTTGACATCAAGTGAAATAAAATTAACAATGGAAGGAAAACACAGCATAGTTTTCATATAAGCACACAATAAATTAGATATTTTATTATTATCATGTTTCTTCATTCCATAATGCCAGAGCATTCTAAAAGCAACCACGTGGGAATATATGCTTACAAAGATTAGCAAGTCTTATAGAAAATGTCAAACAATCACGAAGCATCAGCATCAAACTACAACTAGAACTAAAAGTCTAAAACAAACAAAATAACTAAAATACTATATAAAAAATTCTTTTACTTTGGAAGAAAAAGAAAAAGGAAGAATGTGAAATCTCCCGACATTTGTCATTCGCATATCGAAAAGTTGCAACTTCACTTTGGAGACCACACATCAATGCAATTCTTTTCTTTTAATTTTTAAGATCCAGTCTTTTCTAAAATCCAATAAAATGTTAAAAATATAAGCCCAAAAAACTGAGAATGGTAAAAACCAACCTTGAAAGGCAAGACAAGGGAGCTCACAAATTCAGAGCCCTGAGGCCTATGGCTTGAGGTGTCTGTGTCAATAAGTCAAGGTGTAATTCTTGAAATGGGCCCTCAAAGTATAAATTATGGTTTCCTAATGAACGCCTCTCATGAGGCACCTCTCAATGAAGAAGCCTCATATGCCGTTGAAAATATTGCTTACATCGACCTCGATTGCAATTCTCTTTTTTACTTTGTAGACATCAAATTCTATTGTTTTTCAATCATTTCATTGTTCCACAAACATAAAATCTGCCAATAACAATGATCCAATATTTTTCCAATTGCGGTAAATAAACATTGAACTGGTAAATATTTCTTGGAATTTATATGAGTCTCCTATTGATCCCAGATGTACTTTAATCCCCGAAAATCTTTCCCCAACTTACTTCGATGAGAAAAAACAATTGAATGTTCAATGTACTATGTAAGAGACGAAAATATACAGTTTTACTTATTTTTCAATGTCCCGCCTTACATTTCATTCAAATCCTCATTCAATACCAACAATTCAAAGAAATACCCATAAATTCATACGCATTTAACGAAAAACATTAAATTGAAAAAATAGAGAAATGCCCATCCCACCTGGGTCACATCTTCGGCGATATTGAGGCCTTCAATCTCAGTTTGTGGCTGCACAGAAACTGCTTTACACACAATTCCATTATTCTTAATATTGGAATCAATGCTGATGGACTTTTTGAAAAAAGCCAGGGAATTTGCACTGAAACGACAGTTTTGCTTGTTGAATATCTTAGATTCAACGGAGCATAGTTCTGAGTTTCCAGCTCTTCCGGTGTAGAATGAAGTCAACGGCTTGATCATGAATGCAGCAGCCATTTTTGCCTCTTCACCCCGGGAGCGTGTCTAGATACTGAGGCTGATTATTTGGAGTTCGCAATTTCCAGCTGTATGTCTTAGATAAGTGTACGGCCTTAAATGGTTTGAAATCTTCAAATTGTCCAATTTCAAACCAAAAGTTACTGATATTCCATGACTTTCATTCTCACTTTCATTCTCACTTTTCATACCAAATTTAAAATCAACGACATAATGATATACTGTCTTTTTAAATGACTAAGTGCCGTTTTAACAAATTTTATATTCATTTTACTTTATGTTCTCTCGTATTCACATAAAAATTAATTAAAAACATGTTTTAACTAAATTTTAAGTGAAATTTAGAATTCGTAACCAAACATTACATGCTATCGTTATAAACGATTTGA
>CAIGRL010045433.1:0-23157 GCA_903798325.1 Fraxinus xanthoxyloides
TTAAAAAAAAAAAAAATCTAATCATCCTCATCTTCAACTCCCTCTGAGTAAATTCCCTTCTTTCTATCTCTAAGACCCAATTAAGAAACCCCAAATTGTTGTCCGTTTCAAAAAAATAAAAAATAAATGAATAAAGCATCAAATATGAGGAAGAAAATGAGGCCTCAAGGCCTAGCCCCAAACGAAAAACAAGCAGCAGCAGCAAAGAATCCCAAGTGATATTGAATGTATATGACCTCACACCTGTAAATCAGTTATTTGGTTTGGTTTTGGCGTCTTCTATTCGAGATAGAACATGAAAATCCCATGTGCCCGATGTTCTGATAGAACATGAAAATGGGTTCTCTTAAGGAATTATTTGAATTCTAGTTGTTTGAAACAAAATTCAGATTACTCGGATGAAAATATGAATTGGGCTTTAAAACAAAAAAAAAAACATTCTACTGTAGTGGCCACAGCTCAATACCAGCTCAATCTTGTTTTCTTGGAGTGCACAGATTGAGAGAGATTTTGACTAATTACTATCTTCAGTCATGATTATTTGAGTTGTGCATTTTCTTGAATTTCTCGTAATAGAGTTTTTAATTTTGAAGAAACTACATTTGTGGTTTGAGATTTCGTGAAATGGACAACAATTTGGGATTTCTTACTGGGTTTTTAGAGATAGAAAGTTAATTTGCAGGACTCAACAGGTGGGAAGTGAGTGCGGGGAGGAGGTTGAAGAAGATGATGAATAGTTCTCTCTTTTATATTTTATATATTTAATTATTTTAAACATTTAATTTAATGGTCGACTAACGGATATGTGGATAAAATTTGTCAAATTAACTCCAGTTGCAATGGAAGTTAAAAGGTTTGGGACAACAACCTCAAAAATGAAATTTTAAGGTATATTTTACAATAAAATGAATCTGATTTTATTTTTTAAAATTTAAGTTGAGGTTAACAATTAATTATAATTATAATATTTTTAACCCGTAACTTTTCAATTACACTTTTCATTAACTTTACTAAGGGGCTGTCTAGAAAGTAGGAACGCAATTCATTTTTGTACCGTTAACATGAAAAGCAGCAGCCCTTTTTGACCACCTTTGAGACAGGTAGGATCCAAGTTTAAATAGTTAACGATTGAAATTACAATTTCCAGTACTCCCGTACATACTCTAAAAAAATTGATTTTTATCTAGACTTAATGGAGTCTTAAATTAGTTTTTTTAATATAGCAAAAATTTAACTAGTTATTTAGGGATATCATATTTATTTAGTCCCTGTTTAATGGAGATTAAAGTAAGATTTTTAATAATTTTTTATAAAAATATGTGGTAAATATTGTTGTAAATCATATTAAATACGTTTTTAAAATTAATTGTTGATTTTGATTTAAATTCTTAATTATTTCTAAATGAATATGTACCATCGAATTAACATGAAAATATTGCCCTCTAAACTATTAAAATAAAAACTACTTAAACTAGCTTAACTAATCATTCGCATTGAATATACAAGTTTCTTCTTTATTTCACCAACTAAATTAGGGTTCTTTTTACACAACTAACAATATTTCCAAAGAAAAATAAAATCACCTTGACCAAAACATACACATCATGGAGAAATTGATTGAATCTTCAGACACTGAAAATACTATGAAGTAGCTAGAATACGACTTTTGACGACGGTCATAATTGGTACTAAAAAGCACCAAACCAGCTCGACTTCATGGAAGACTGATACTGAACCATAAATAGAAGAAACACCACCAGCAGCAAGAGACCCCACGGAGTACTACCCTCTTGACGTACAGTTTCATAAGCTGGTGGTGAAATTCCGGTGTAGAACCACCACCTGTTATCCACCATGAAATTCAACATCACAATCACCAAAACTGGGAAAAGAAAAAATAACAGCTGGAGATTCATCTTGCTTTTCTCCACTTCTGCCTTGTAATTTGAATAACTTGCAAAAAACATTAACATAATCAGCAAACCAAAGAACAACAGCAAAGGCAAAGGAGGTGCAGATATTGAATCTAGGGTTTGATCTCTCCAGCTTATTCCCCTTCTTTCTCTCGTGAACCACCCCATAAGTTTTCTTGAAATTTTGTGGGATGCTATAGGAATTGAAGAATATATGAGAATAAGGTTATGGGCCAAAGAATATATAGAAAAAGCAATGTGTGAGGTTGTGTGCGTATGTGCGTTGGCATAAATTCTGCGATTAGAGTTTATCGTCAAACCGACTTTTAAAAGGATCGATACGATAACGGCAGTTCACATTTTATGAAGTAACGAATGGCCAAAGAATATACTTACATTTCCATGCACAGTTGCAAAACGTACAGGGAAAATTAATGCAATTATTAAACATAATTAATTATAATTTATACATGTGTATAAGAAGACATGTATTAAGGATGAACCAGTGTATCATCCCACGTTTGAGAATAACTTATAAAGGTTTAGTTTATAATTGGTAGAAATGGGTAGTGGATAATACTCGTGAATTCATTGAAATCTAAGTTAATAATGAAGTTTGATCATTTATAAAAGATTTTTAAATTTTGGAAAATCAAGCAAATTTTCCATAAATTATGTTGGTCACACTTTGATGGATGACACAATTAAATTACATAGTCTATTCTAACTTTATTTTACAGCTAACAGTAGTTGGCCATCTCCCCAAAAAAAAAAAAAAGATTTTTTTTCAAAAAAATTTCTTTTTATTACATCATCTTCAATATCTTAAAATCTCATTAGTATTTTAGAAATTAAAAAGCTACTATTTATTCTTGGAATATGTCAGGAGACTTAGAGGTCGGTTGGGATAAGGTTATCTTTTAAGCAAATTAATAAAAGTTGATGTCAATATCTCATAAATAGTGTGAGATTTTAGAAAATTTGTCTCATAATTACTATTCTTATCACCAACTTATATATTTGTGTGTCCAAAAATAAAAGGAAGTCACCCTCTTCATCACTATGATAGTTGTGTCCACTATACTTGATGAACTTATTCAAAAGATGAAATCATCGATTTTTGAAAATCTTCTTAAAATTTCTTGATATACCCCACATATATATACATACAAAATAAATAGTTTGTCTCGACGACACTTTACAGGGCATGCAAGGAGACGAGTGTCCCAATGAGTTCTTAAAATGTGGGGGGTCCACCTGAAATTAGTGCTTACGTATAGCTTAATTTGACTGACCGTGGAGAAGTGTAGTTTTAATGGGGAGTCAAACTTCAGTTAATTTTATAGGGGAATGAAACTGATTCATGTTGCAGCAACGTAATAATAGTTGATATAATTCTTGACATAATATCATATGATATTTTATTGTTGAATTATTTAAAACATTCTTATCAAATCATTTGTTGCCAATGAAACTTCAGTTATGATTTTGTTTCAATCCGTGGGCAATGGAACAAGCATGCTAAAAATAGGGTCTCAATGGCATCATGCCTCCTGTTACCTGAGAGGGAAATACCAAAATCAACACTGGGTCGATTCAACCAGTTAGATCACCAAAATTGAGAACTAAATTCACATTAATCAGATGAGTTATTGTTGGGTTTTAATTTGTCACGTGCCTACATACGTAATTAAGTATGTACTAAATATTATTTTAAAGTTAAGTTCATTTAAAGTAATTGAATAAAAAATTAAAATTATGAGCTTTAAGCACCTAATTAAAGTATGAGCCTAAATATGTGTAGAGATCAATTCTTTTTAGGGATGTATTTTATAATAAACCGAAATAAGTGCGCGTGCGCGATCCCATCAACACAAGAATAAGAAAAGAATAAAAAATCTGCAATCAAGAATCAAGAAGAAGCAATCAAAATCAAAGATTAAGAAGCCAAAATCAAGAATAAGCAATCAAGATCAAGAAGTCATAATCAAGAACGCAGAATTAAAGATCCAGTAATAAAAATTCATTCTCAATGAATCAAGTGATGTTCCGCACTTTATAATCTTCTTTGTGATATGACTGGAGCATTTTGACAATAAAGGTAAAAGAATTTTCAAGCTTTTGAAATTTGAAGTTTTATAAAATTCTAACAGTTATATATAAGAAGATTTAAAACTACTAAAATAACAATAGAATCCATCAATCCAATCTAGAATTGATGAGTTCGTGCTTAAATCAATCGATTCACGTACAATTAGTCAGTATAAGATAGCCTTAAGCCGGGAAATACAGGCCTAATTTACGCTTGTTCTTGCTAAGTATCTTCTCGATAGGGGTGGAGCTAGGAGGGAGGAGGGGCAGACCTGCCTCTAGGCCCAACTAAAATTATGAGGAAAAAAACAAGAAAATTAAGGTAAAAAACTTTTTAATGGATTTTTTTGTTCTATGTATCATCGCAATATTATTTTTTGGATGACAACAATAGATTTTGTTTGTGACAAATTAGGATGCGAGCGGTACTTGCTCAACAATGACTGCGAAGGAGAACCAACGGAATGATCCTTATCACAAATATATCTTTATCTTTCTAATCAAATTCTTTAGAACGTGGTAAATGAGAAAAATATTGTTGGACTGTGGTTAAATTGAAGTAGCTTTGTATGACAAAGAGTTTAACAAATAAGTTACACTTGAAGCAGCGCTTATATTCTCATCACTTGACAAAAGATAGATTTTTGGAATATCATCTATCAGTGTTTAAGGAAATCAATGCTGACTTAAAGACCATGGATGTCAAGTATGATAAAGAGGATTTAGAATTGATATTGTTATGTTCATTGTTGCGTTCATATATGACTTTTAGATATATCATTTTTTATAGTCGAGACACTCATATTATTGACAAAGTATATGATGCACTTTATTTAAGGAGAAGATGAAATACCTGATAATCAGTTCTGATGGCCAGGCAGAATTTTAGAAGCTAGACAAATTAAAAATGAATTTTAATCTTACTATAATCATTATGGACGATGGACAATCATGGCTTCCTACAATTGGCTTCTAGCGGTTCTCACTGCAACGTGTAGAATGTTCTGTGTTCGAGTAGTTTTAACTAGAAGCAGAATTTAAACATATAATTAATATTTGAACACTAGATATAACGTAATAAACTCTGAAGGAAAACATCCACGAATCACATGACACGAGTAAAACAATCCACTAATTTAATTGATAAAAAATACAATAGTATCTGATTTTGTAATTTCGCAAAATTAATAAAAAACAACTAAAAGAAACCAACTACAACTCCTTTTATGTCTTCTTATTTTGACTTAATGATGTTGACGAAGCCCATCGATCTTGACTTTATCACCAGTTCCCTATTGTATTCGATCACAACCATCACTTGGATTAAGAATCAACATCCTTAACTCTTATCAAGTAGATTGATTAACGAACGAGATTGAACATTTAGCAGAAGTTACATTGTATTCTTCAAATACTTGAAGGCATTTGGTTTTGAAAATAATCTTCGAAAAAAACAGAACTGCTTGCTGCTGGTTCACGGACTATTTTTTTTTTTTCAAAGCTTAATTCTAGTTTTAATTCCTTACTCATAGGAAAATCAATTATCAAAGATAGGAATACAATCTTATATGATATATGCAATAACACGGTAACAAACTTAACATAAAAGATAAATATTATCATAAAAATTTACCAAAAGATATCATAAATTTGTCGAAATTCTATAAGGAAAGATAACTTTAATTTAACAAATTCTTATATTTTCCTTCTAAACAAATCTAAAATTTATTATACACCCGCTGTAAATGTATAACGAGAAATCAAATCCTATTACACAAGGAAAAATAATAAAATGTATAGCTCAATAATAAATAATAACAAGTCCCAATGTCCGAGGTCGGGTTATTGGGGGTAGACCTTATATATTTATATATATATATATATTCCTAAAATTGAGTTAGACCTAAACAATTCCACATATTAAGGTCGGAACTGGGTCAGTGTTTTCATGTATCACTGTAATTTTCAATTTCTATTGATTTCCAACTGATGAACTGGAAGCAAAATGATTTCCAAAATGAACTTATTTCTTTTCGTGACTAGTCTTTGATTACTGATTAGGTGTCCAACATTGAACATCTTTATGGTGTTTATTATGACGTATGTAACAAATCATTCACCCTGGCTAGGGTCCCACCCCATGAAAGTTATGTACACCTTTATGTACAATAATTATGTACATTTAACATTTTTTTTTCATTAGTAAACCTATTAATGCACTTTTCTAAATGTTCGTCAACGGTTTAGGCACGTCCGCAAGTCCTTTAATTTGGAGCTGTGCTTTTATGTACAGTAGCACAACCCACATAAATGCAACAGAACACTAACAAACAATAGGATCGACGCAATTTTTTCTTTTCTTTTTTTAAACAACTCCACACGTACAAAGATTTTTTTGCCAGAAACCTTATAGAATACGCACATGGTGTGGGCCCCATTTTTTGACAATAATTAATTCAAATGGGCTCACCCCCATGTAAGTATTTGTACAATTTATGGTAAAAATATTTATGTACAAGTAGAAATTTCCTTTTTTAAAATACACGATGGGGTCCATTCATTATGAGTATTCTGGTGAAATTATGTGGAATTCTTTCTGTACGTAGGGGAAAAGCCATTAATTTGGTGTTTCAAAGGTGAGCTGTATTGGGGGCCATGATATCAATCTTTCAAGGTTTTGGGAGTGTTTTCCATTCCAACTATTGCTATATCAGACTATTAAATTCATGCTAATAACAAGAAATTACTTTTCTCCATTGATAATACCAATGTGTATATTATGTCTAATATCACAATAAGACGGATTGTGTTACTCCCCGTCTTCCTCGCGAATCACGTGACTACTTTAATTACTTGTATGCCATGCACATTATTCTCGCTTCATATAAACTATAGTGCAAGGCGAAAAGGTATAACAATTTCCTCAATTTACATACTAGCACCTACATGCTGTATCGCTTTCTAATTTCGTTAAACGACTTCAAAATATTCCATATTGTCTTTTTAAATGAACAAGGTGAAAGTTTATCAACCAAGAAAGCAAGAGGAGCTTGAACGCCAACCTTGAGCTCGGTATTCGTGATATTAATTTTTTGAATAATATAACCACTAAATTTTGGATCAGCTAACATAAATTCTTTTTCATCTCTTTGTTCGATTCTATAGGTACATCGACTAAAACCATCTAATATTGTTGTTATTACCGATCACTCCAAGAAAATGCGTACAAAAATTCCTATCTCAGGTATGGTAATTTTACATTAGTCCTCGACCATCTAGGCAAATCACATTATTTATAATCATGTCGGACCTTGTTAATTTTAATTTATTGGAATACTCTCCAATTTGCACTTACGTGCAGCTAAATTAAATTGAATAGAATGGTGCACACAAATTGGTGGGAAGCCATTTTCAACGACCTAACACCCATTCATGGCTGTCTATTTTCAAGGTTCTTGATCCTTCTACCAACCTTAGTAGATCAACTTAATCTGATTCATGTGGGGTTATTCAAAAAGATATTCCATAAAAGACAATAAAAAAAACGTATGATTTCACATTCTCACTGATATATATCTTAGCATGTACGTGTCATTTATGTTTAAAGGTTCTTTGAAATATCCTATGGTGTTGGGGGTGGGGTGGGGTGGGGTGGGGGCATAATAAGACCTTAAAACTACACCTCCTAAATAATACATATTTAATCTTATTTCATAGTTTAAACTTTGAAATCAAACGATTTAAAATGGTATCATAATTGGTAAAGATCTTGAGTTCAAGTTGCGCTGTCACTCAATTAAGTGATTTGTCCATAAATAAGGCTTTGAAAGAAATTAAATAAATCATGCTACATGTAAGCGAGTGTGTTGAAGATAAAAATTAAATAATTTATATTTGGCTGTATCTAATATTTTAAACTTTTATATCAAGGAGATTTAACATAATATTATCTATATGTCAATGCTAATTTCTCATTATAATAAAGGAGACTACGAAGTATTCCACGCACATTTATGCTTGGTTTCCTCAAAACACTCCCCCTTCCTCTAACTCCTTTGTATATAAAAATATTAAGGCAAATTCATATACATGTGGACATCTATTCTGAATATAAAACTTGCCTCGAAAAGGCTATACACAGTTTTACAGAGTGGTGTCGGGAACTCAAATAAGTTCTTTGATACATTGTCTTTACAAGGTTAATGGGGGCAAGGAACTCACCAAATTCTTTGCTATATTGTCTTTACGAGATTTATGTGGGCAATGGTAACATGGGGTTCATGTGCTCTACAGGCAGTCATTTTCTACCCTTGAAACTTGCTTTGCCCCCACACACCTATACTACTAACTGCCTTTGTGTGAGAACAGTGGGGACACCTTGCCATTTCTCTATAATTTTAATCAACGAGTTTCATTCACAGAACTTGGGATGACTTTCAAAGTAGGCCACTCCATGGTCCCAGCCTTAGTTTCCATCTGAACTGGCCTCAAAATTATTGAGAAAAGATTTAGTTTATTACGTTGTTAGATTCTTGTGCTCAACCAGCCAATCCATTTTAATCTTGAATTTAGTCCTATTTACTCGTATTTTTTATTTACCTTGAATTCATTGAGAAAATGTATTATAAGATTCTCAAGCGCATGCTTGGTTGTGCTAGTCTAGTTCTGTGAGAGCATGTATGGGGGAGCTTATGTGATGCCAATTGGAAAATATATTTTAGGCGAATTTTCGTCATTGTATTTTATTGTTTTTGGTAGAGTAGTGAATTTGTCTCCTTTTAAAAGGAAATCCTAGTTTTCATTTTCATTGTTATTTAGAACCTACAAAAAGAAGTTTGTTGATTGTAAGATGACAATTTAGAATATAAGATAAAACTACAATCCTCTCTCATTTCTCTTCTTATCTCCATTTTTCTTCTTATTTGTTTTCACTCGTTACAATCGACATCAATTTGGTATCAAAACAATTCGTTTTCCTTTGACCTAATATCCTTCTTCCCAAATCTGAAAATTCACTAATCTTTCCTATCCAATTCATATACACATTGTCGCCTATCCAAATCCTATAACCAGCTCCGTCATACTCAATCTTAGCCCCTGTTTGGGGCACATTTTCGTATGATCAGATAGAAAAAATTAGATCGTCAACTGTGATTAACCCACTCTCTGTCCTAATTTCGGTTGAATCCGCTTCGAAAAGCTTCAGCAGTACCTCATGGTAAGTGGTTCAACTCGCGAATTGGGAAGTAGATTGTATGCCCCTGTTTCGACCTCGGTCCACGTTCAACATTGCGCGATTTAGTTTACTCGAGAAAGAGACTGCCGAAATTACACGGCTCCTCCATCGTTCAATTGGTTGACTCCGAGTGCTGTAGAACCTTCACCGCCACTTCAAGAGGCTACACTGCAAGTACGGACACATTCCCTTCTCAAGTACCATTTTGTAATACCTTGCCCGCTATGTCAATTACTATGTGTTATGTTCATTTTCAAGGCATTCCAAACCCTCTTCTTCAACTTGCAGAGCGGTGAAATAAGTGGTCCGTGTTCTCAATGGTTGTTGAGTAGAGCAAGAAATATGCTAGATGAAGAAATGCAGAACGACGAACGTTCATATCAGCTTGTGAAACGGCCATTGTCGAAGGACATTGGCACGACAAGTGTTTCACAAACCACGTGTGGGAACATGTTATGACGTTGTTCAACAAACAACAGCCCACAATTGGAGTAAACTCCAATTGCGTAACCTCTGGGATGCAATAAGTGGGAACATAATGTTGGGCTATACCGGGGTTGAATACAATCCGTCGGATGGTCGGATTGTAGCATCCGACGAATGGTGGACCCAAAAATTGAAGGTGGGATTTTTAAATAACAGATTGACATGCATATGGACGTGTATATTATGGTCAATGCTTGAGGTTATGGTTGTTCATTACATCATGTATGCTCTGTTCTCATGTGTTTAACTGTTATGACGTTGTCACTACGGTCACCTTCTAACTGTCACTGCACTTTGTTATACACGTTGCACTCTGAAACTTATGTTTGGATATTGCACTTGTAATGATGATATGAAATAACATTAGCGCAGTTTATTACTTAGTAACAGCTACATATCGTTTGAAATAACCTTTGTGATCCAATTTTGGTATCCGTAATATCATCTATTATACGCCCCAGTCATATAGCATGAGAATAGTCTGACATATAATTAATTACATTGCCCACACTAACTGATTTTCCATTGTCGATTTACATTATGATATCCACGTCACCTTTATCAATAGTGCTAATTGATGTTATTGACTTACTTCTTGTTATATGAAGAGGGCTATGGCATGAAATCGCAAATTTACTTGATTTATTGATATGTAAAATTTGTTCCTCTCATTTCATACACTGAGGACCCCCAAAATAGTATAGATTGAATCCTATGCCGTTGAGATCTATTTAATTAATGACATATTTAGTCTTGACAGAACTCTAGATATGCATATTGCATGAAAATAAAACTAAATTTGCCGAAAGCTTGTTTCCCAAACTGTTCAATTTTCAGCTAGATTGTGAAAGTAAATATTCTTCAATATCTTTGCATTGTCCAAGCCATTTTAAAATTTGAAATTTCAGCATCTGGCCATAGGGATTTTTTTTGTTTCTTTTAACAAGGACATTTTATGTATCACATTTTTTTTGGGGGAAACTCCCTTGATATTACCTCAGGAGTGTTAGTTTTAAAAAGCGAGGTCGTTTTTGTGATATTTTTCTCATGGTGTGATTATGTTATGGCAATTGGTTAGATGGATACATTTAGATCAATAATGTTGGCAACTAGTTGATGATCGATTCAATATGAGAGCATCTTAAAGGTTTTTTTAGATGGAGTTGTATATACTTTTTCATATGGTTGATTGCTAGTGACATATAATAGCAATCCGAAACCTGTATAGTTTGTGCAAGCAATCCTCGCGTGAGTTGTGGATTAATAGTAGGGTAACTTAAATTCTTTTATGCTAATGTTTTGTTTTATTTATTTGTTTTCCAACTAATTGTTGTACCGTGAAGTTATATCTGGATTGTCGATTTACATTACGATATCCACATCGTCTTTATCAATAGGCGGACCCAATTGTAGGAGAACAAGGAGTACAAGGTCTTTAAGGACAAAGACGTGAGTGAAATCTATGTCTGCTATCGTCAGCTTTTCGACGATAGCTATGACAATGAATTTTATGCCATCTTCCAATATCTCCCTCACTAATTGGTATTACTTATTGCCTCATGGGTTTGTCCTATATTGTGACCATCAGGCTCTTCGATACCTTAACTCCTAGATTCATTTAAGTGGGCGCATATTAAGTGGTTGAATTTCTTCAGGAGTATACTTTTGTTCTCCATCATCGGACTGGGGTCGGAAATAAAAAGGGTGAAGCTCTTGGTCATATCGCTATGATGCTTCATTCTATGAGCACTACTGTGATAGGATTTGAGCGTTTGAAGGATGATTATCCTAGTTTTCCTAACTTTGGTATCATCTTTCAGGACCTTTTAGACATCCCTTCTCACATTTATGTGTCTTTCTTTCTTAAAAATGGTTATCTTTTCAAGGATACCAAGTTATGTATTCCCCGTACCTCACTTCGTGACTTCCTAGTCTGGGAACTACATGACGAGGGTCTAGCCTATCATTTCGGTCAAGATAAAACAATCGACTTAGTTGATGATCATTTTTGTTGGTAGTCCCGTAAGAAAGACGTTTGTATTGTCTCTCAGTGTTGTACGTGTCAATTGGGAAAGACACAACGTCAAAATACTGTTATGTATACTCCTCTTCCTGTTTCTCATACTTCTTGGCGTGACACTAGTATGGAACTCGTTCTCAGGTTGCCTAAAATAACTAGAAGTCATGACTCAATTTTTGTGGTAGTTGATAGGTTTTCTAAGATGGCACACTTCATTCCGTGTTTCAAGTCTCTTGATATGTCCCATATTGCTAAGTTGTTCTTCAAAAAAGGTTGTCTGTCTCCATGGGATTCCAATCACTATCGTGTTTGATCATGTTGTAATTTCATTAGTTACTTCTGGAAGACACTGTAAAACACATTTGGGATGGCGCTTAAGTTCTCTTCTGCATTTCACCCCTAAACCAATGGTCAAATGAAGTGGTGAACCGTAGTCTAGGTAATCTACTTCGTTGTTTGGTTAGGGATAAACCAGGAAATTGGGATCTCATGTTATCCATTGCTGTATTTGCTTATAATAATTATGTTAATAGGTCTACCGGTCAGAGCCCATACGAAGTCGTTTGGTGTTTTCCTCCATGTCAATCGCTTGAACTACTTTCTTTGCCCACTGATTTTCGTCATGCTGCCTTCGCACAAGCTTTTGCTGATCATTTTCGTGACTTGCATGATGAGATTAAACATAAAATTTTCGATAAACTATCTGATGATTCCCACTGTAGGCATATAGAATTTAATGTTGACGATTATGTCATGGTCCGACTTGCACTTGAACGATTCCCTAAACATGCTAACAAAAAATTTTGTGCTAGATCACTAGGTCCTTTCCCCATTATTAAATAGTTTGGAACTAATGCTTATCTACTTGAGTTGTTGACGCACTTAAATATTAGTCATGTTTTTCAATATAGCGGATTTATATCCTTATCGAGGCACACTCGAGCCTCCGGTATTGTCGTCTTATATTTCTACACCTCCTCGAGCTCCTGTTACCACGTCTTCTCTACAAGATTTCATTGATGAGGTACTTGATAATCAGTTTGTTGCTTCACGGGATGGTGGGTTTCGTAGGTTTTCGGTGCGTTGGAAGGGCCATCCACCTAGTAATGCTATTTGGATTGATGAAGATGAGTTCCGTCGACTAGATGCTAAACTTTTGGACACCTATTTGTATTATACCTCGTCGGACTCGAATTCTTTTCAACCGGGGAGAAATGATGCAAATTGAAAAGTATACTCTAGTTGTAAACGAAGTCAAATCAATTAAAGATCGAATTTTCATTATTGAATTTTATTGTTTTTGGTAGAATAGTGAATTGCCCCATTTTAAAAGGAAATCCTAGTTTGCCCTTCTTCTTTTTTGTCATAATTTTCTTTTACATTGTTATTTAAAACTTATAAAAAGAGTTTTGTTGATTATAAGATGACAAATTCGAATATGACATAAAACTACAATCCTCCTTCATTTCTCTTCTTATCTTCATTTTTCTTTTTATTTGTTGTCACGCGTTACGGTCGACATCATTATGTCTTAAGAATAAGTAGTTTGTGGTCAAAATTGTGCCAAGTTAGCCTGCATGTTAGACTAGAGTTTAAAAGACTAATAAGCTACTTAGATAGATTTTATTTTTACTAAGAAATTGTGGGACCTACAGCTTAAAGTTGATGACTTATTTGCCATATATACACAAGTTAAAATCTTTTAGATTACGATGTCTAATTCTAATTGATATTGCATAGCGTCTGCTAAGTGGATATATTGAAATGAGACAAATGGAAATTGAATGAGGCCAAAACGCTTTATTTTTGGGTCCCAGGGGTTAATAGTTCTTTTTTTGGTTCGTGGACAATGTATGCACATTTGTACACTGACGCTCAACAATTAGGCACTTGTTTTATAGAAATTAAAAGTTAAATTTTAATTCAAGTTAAAGTCGACAACTAATTTTAACTATACATTTTATAAGATTTACAACATTTCAACTATACATTTCATTAATATTAATTAAAATCTACTAAAAATTTTATTTTAGTTCCCACCAAACCGGGACTAGAAGAGAAATCATAGATCAGTTGGAAAATAAGAAATAAGAAGTGCTTACGAAAATGAGCATAATTTTTAGCTCGAATGTTAGATTTATGCAAGCAAGTACAATTAGAAAGTGTTTTTGGGTTCTGTACAACTTTTTCGGGGTCAAATTTCATCTTTTAAGGGTTCATTTTAACGTTCTTTTGTTTTGAGTCAGTTTAAGAGTATTTTTTTATTTTTTTTTTTATAGTTTTTGCCGTATTCTAGTTTTATTCTGATTTGTCTACTGAATTAAGATTTCGCATTTACCCTTTAAATACGTGTTATGGGTTTAAAATTCTACAATCGTTTTCAATGGTCCAATTTAATTGGTGTCTAGTTAAGTGTTTTCTCTTTGAACCTTCAAATTGAATTTCAACTAGTCCCAATCCGGAATTTATACTTCGATTACAATCAAGTTATTCCATCTGATTTTCAGCAAAATGGAAAAAAATATATGAATATCAATATAACATAATAAATAGGATTTAGACGGAAATAATCAAAGTTTCATGTTATAATTTATGTTGCCAAGCTAACGAATTAAAATAAAAGATTTGATGTACTTGAAACGAATTTTTTTAACCAAAAACGACAACACAAACAAGATAATATTAAAGTCATCATAGCAAATAAAACAAAAATGATTGCTCAATGGATATTTTTCCCCAACAATAAAATAAAAATCTAAGCGCATATTTGATAGATAGTATAAGATCCAACTAGATAATATAATATTTTTCTGTGCTATGGAATATTAGACTCGATAGATTCGAAGAACCTCGTAAATAGTGAATAAGGTTCCTAACTTGAAAAAAATACCAAATATTAGGAGAGATCAGAAAAAATTTCTTGAGCGACCCCATATTGTCCTAAAGAAAGGCAACAACAAATAATAAACCCAATGGCATTGGCTGCCAACATGTTTCGAACTAAAACACAATCCCCAAAACCTTATGGCTCTTCATTGTCCCCACAACCCCACATGCCACTGTTTGTATCCCTATTCTCTCCCACACTTTATATACGCCCTTGCAATCCCTTCTTTCTCACCACATCCTCAATTTCCCACTCTAGTCGAGTCGGGTCTTCGCTTTTTTGGTTACTTAAAAGTAGCTATTTTAAGTTCGACGACTCGAGTACTCGTAGTAAACTCCTTGCAAGCATCCACCCTACACATCATCTTTTCTACTCGAGTCGCTGCTTTTCTTTCATCTTGCTTCGAAACTAACTGATTCAGCTTCATCGACCCGAATTTTAAATATTACGAAAATGGCTATTAAGAAATCGAACAAGCTGTCACAAAGTGCAGTTTTAAAGCAGATATTAAAGAGGTGTTCGGGCTTGGGGAAGAAAGTCCAAGGATATGATGAAGAATGGCTTCCTGTGGATGTGCCAAAAGGTCATTTTGTTGTGTATGTTGGAGAAAATAGAAGCAGATATATTGTTCCAATTTCATTCTTGACAAGACCTGAATTCCAGAACCTTCTTCAAACTGCAGAAGAAGAATTTGGGTTTGATCATGACATGGGACTCACCATTCCTTGTGAAGAATATGTTTTCCAGTCTCTGACATCCATGCTTAGAAAGCGATTAGAAAGAGAAACTTGAGTTTTTCTTTCAAGAGAATTCTACTGGAGATTCTTGAAAGTGCTTCTTCATTTTTTGGATTTTTTTTTCTACCACTGTTTGGCTGATTAAAGAAACCCTAATCATCATTATCGTTGATTTGGGTTTTTAGAAGATGTAAATCTTGGAAAAAAGTTTGATTTTCCTCGTAGAGGTGTTTGGTTGTATATTGCAACTTGTACCATGTGAGAGTACTAGTGTAGAAGGATTTATGGCGGATTGTGTCACCAAAAAAATTACTGAATTGAGCCGTTGAAATTATATGACAAAATTTGAATTATTATGATCACAAACAAAAGAATAAAAGAACACAGAAAGCATGGCAGTGGAATTAGGAGATTTTATTGCACCACAAATAATGAAAATAAAAAAAATATTACAATAATTCTAAAAACTGGTAGTCTATTTTTTTCACTTCACTTATGAAATTGTGTAGAATAACCTAATATTTATAGGAAATATGTAGGGGATGTCCAAACCTTCATAGTAGAGTTGTTAATGAATCATGATATCAAAAAATCGAGTCCAAAACAAATTACAACTCTCAATGGGCTTCCAAAATAGAACTTCAATTTGACATATGACTCCAATAGCATTCCAAATTGATTTTTTTTACGTGCACTTCAGTTAGGAATTTTTTAATTACTTCAACAAGAAATTCAAGTCACACTCAAATTCTATCAATCTCTATCTTTACACAAATTCCACTGCAACAAACAAAGCTCCAAAATATTCTCCACCTAGAGAATATTCTCCACATACATTCGACACTTTTTCCTAATGTGTAGTTAGAGAATATGAATTTTACCTTAATTTTAAGAAAGAATGGTTCTAAATCTTTGAGAAAATTGTATCATTTGTCCTCAAGATGCTGCTTCTATAGCAAGTTGGTTGTCAACCTCTTTTATAATAGTTGCACTCTCCATTCCCAACTATAGTAAGCATTGAAATATGTTAAATTGTCGTGTGATGCCTGCAAAAACATGTCGACTTAAAAGTTATACTCGGTATGTTTAAGTTGGGAAGCTATCTCGATTCATAAAGTTGAACATTTGAAAGTTATGAGGCATATAACAAATTGACAATTCAATGGAGTTTTAGACAGTATTTATTGTTAAGTACTCAATGTTTAACTATAATTTGAATTATTATGACAAAATTTGAATTATTATGATTACAAATAAAAGAATAAAAGAACACAGAAAACATGGCAGTGGAATTAGGAGACTTTATTGCACCACAAATAATGAAGATAAAAAAATTATTACAATAATTCTAAAAACTAGTAGTCTATTTTCTCACTCCACTTATGAAATTGTGTAGAATAATCTAATATTTATAGGGAGTCTGTAGGGGATGTCCAAACCCTCATAGTAGAGTTGTTAATGAAACATGATACCAAAAAATCGAGTTCAAAACAAATTACAATTTCCAATGGGCTTCCAAAATAGAACTTC
Organism: Fraxinus xanthoxyloides; assembly: GCA_903798325.1. NCBI lineage: Eukaryota > Viridiplantae > Streptophyta > Magnoliopsida > Lamiales > Oleaceae > Fraxinus > Fraxinus xanthoxyloides. Next base: position 16,901 of record CAIGRL010045433.1, read on the forward strand.
AATTTGACATATGACTCCAATGGCATTCCAAATTGATTTTTATACGTGCACTTCAATTAGAATTTTTTAATTACTTCAACAAGGAATTCAGGTCACACTGAAATTCTATCAATCTCCACATTTACACGAATTCCACTGCAACGAACAAAGCTCCAAAATATTCTCCACCTAGAAAAGAAAATTCGTCTGCAAAAAATGAACCGACTCTTCAACAATAAGCAAACTGATTTCCCCAACCAAATATAAAATACTCTACCTCTTCCAATGAGTTCAAGTACTACTCTGCAGAATTACCTCAAATTCTCAAAAATAATAATGGTTTTAAAATTCACCAAACTAGGCTATAACACACACTAAAACAGAATCCACATACCTTTTACCACTAGATCCGTCCATGGCAATTGAATACAATGGTACCGCATGTGATGGTGACAAAATGGCATTATCTATATTTTCTGAACTCAATTGAGCAGTATTGTTCAAATCTCACCATTTATGAGCTCCTAAATGTATTGTACCAAACTGATTGTTCACCAGATACTGAACATGTTTTGATTGACTTTTATAGATTTTGCAGGAAACATGTGTTGATTGACTCTTGAGACATTTTATGTCCCTCCAATACAACTTGGGCACCCTTACAAACCTTTAAAACTCCACCCTCATCAAAGAACTCATAACCCTTTGAATCAATGATAGACAACGAGATGAGATTCTTCTTCAAATCTGAAACATGTTGAACATGTCTAAGTATTCTAATTGTCCCATCTAATAGTTTCAATCTGATCGTACCAATTCCAGCAATCCAACAAGGTGCGTTATTTTTCATAACCATGACACATTTGAAAACGGTTTCATATGTAGTAAACAAGTCCTTATTAAGACACATATGAAACATAGACATGCTAAATCTAGAATCCAATCCTCATCTGGTTTAGACTCGATGTCAGAAAAACCAAATCTCCCTAACTTAAAATGTTCTCTACGAGGTATGTTTTATCTAAAATCTCTAATTGCTTTCCATATTGACTTGTAGCCAACCTCTATTTATTCTGCAATTTGTAGCAATCCTTCTTCAAGTGCTCATTTTCTTGCGGAAGTTACAAATCTGATTACTGTGAACTTAGATCTCGATCTGCCCGTTCCATAACCACCATGAGCAACAAGGCATTCCCCATCTCTGACATCTGAAATCAGATGCTTCATCTTCTCTTTTGAAAACAAAGCATCATACACCTTCTCTATGGTGAGAGTATCACGACTATACAAAATCTTGTCTCTAAATAAAGAAACCGAAGATGGTAACGAACACAATAGGATCAATGCTAAATCTTCATCATCATACTTTACTTCCAAAGTTTCCAAATTAGCGACGATATCTTTAAATACATCCAAATGATCTTCCAATGATCCTCTTGCCATTCGATGAGACTATAAATGTTGCTTGAGATGCAACTTACTTTTTAGACTTTTAGTTGCACAATTGCTCCAACTTCAACTAGAAAGCAGCTTCTGAACCCTCCTTCAAAACTTTCTGAAGAATAGTATTCGATATATAAAGATGAATGTGAGAAACTGTCTTCTTATCCTTATTTAATTTCTTCTCCGAGGTCAAAGTTATGGGTATCTTGTTAATTCCCAACAATGCATCATTCAAATTCAATTGTGCAAGTACTGCATACATCTTAACATGTCATAACAAAAATTTAGTGCTTCGATAAAAAAGAGGAATTTCATATGTCATGGAAATCATCACGAACAAAAATCTCGAACAAATCAAACCATACGCTCTTGCGGAATTGCTGAACATAAGTTCTGATACAACTTATTACAAAATTAACCACCGATTGAGATGTTAAAATTATATGGCAAAATATGAAGTATATGCTCGCAAACAAAATAATAAAAGAAGAAAAAAAATGACGGAGAAATTAGGAGATTTATTGCAACACAAATAGTGAAGATGAAGAAATATTATAATTATCCAAAAGCTAATAATCTATTTTCTCCCTTCACTTATGAAATTATATAGAATAGTCTAATATTTATAAGGAATATGCAGAGGATGTCCAAACCCTTATGCAGAGTTGTTGATAAAGTAGGATACCAAAAAATCGAGTTCAAAACAAATTTCAACTCCCAATGAGCTTCCAAAATAGAGTTTCAACTTGATATACGACTTCTGTAGCATTTCAAATTGAATTCTTTTTGACGTACACTCCAATTAGAGTTCTTCAATTATTTCAACAAAGAATTCAGGTCACACTCAAATTCAAACAGATTGATGTAACGACTCCTCTTCACGTCGATTTCACTTTTTTTTTTTTTTTTAAATTCCAAATCTTGAAGACATTATTTGATAAAAATATTGTCAAATCATATAAATCTAATTTAGAACACGTAGTTTAGAAACGTGCATTGCATAGTATTAAAAATAAAACAAAAAAATGAAAATGTTATTCCTTATAATTTTCATAAAATTTTTTCCAATTTTAAATACCAAACATTCCCGTAAATTTTATTTGTCACTCCCCCGTGTTGGAAATTCCAAAATATATGGGGTCACATATAATATATTAAAATGTGTGGTGCTATTGTTTTAAAATTAGCCAATTAAAGTGATCCATTAAAGTTAATTTTGACTAATGTGTATTAAGTTTCATGAAAATATAGTGTACAGACCAGAATATTTATTTTAAATTGATGAGCGGTCACTTTGAAACAACTGAAAGATAATAACTGCATATTCAATTATTATTATTATTATTATTGGGGTCATGGTCCCCAAGATTGATAAATTGAAGAGAAAATTACGAATCAATTGGAAAATCATAACTCATTCAGACAAACAGTCAAACATCTATGAATTAAGGTATGTTTATGCTTTATTATCTTTGATTTCAACATGGAGTATGTATTAGAGTCTATATGTGAAAATGGTTTGATATAGATGTGTTTGATAGATTATTTGAATCAATAATCCTTTTTTTACAATTCTATCACCCCGATCAACATGAATAGATTTGAACTCTGAGCAATTTCTTCTAAAATTTATGGATTATCATATCTATTTTTAGTTTAGATTACCAAACGTTTAAATTATGTATTCTCCTAAGAAGAGATAGAAGTCGTGGATAATGTCAATTTATTTAACTGATTTATAATGTAACCATAAGTTTCATATTTGATCATAAGGAAAGGAATGAGTTATTTTTGTTCAGTTTCTTGTATTTCACGCAAAGCTTTCACTTTGTGTTTCCACTTGCATGTATAATATGATTGTGCACAAATATTTATAGTAATAATCAATTAAGTTTGGCCTTCATTTTCGTTTTTATTGAGTGTTTTGTCTATGAAAATCAAGCCACGGCTAAAAATTGAACATATTATACTAAAATTCGACAAAGGATATTGCCCACGTTTGACCATCATTAAAATATATTTTCTTCTCCAACTTATTTTTAATCCTACATTGCCAGAATAAAATATTCTTCAAATGAACCCAAAATTTTTCTTACTTTTAAATACACATTTTTCAAAAAATTATTAATCAAAAACCAATTTTCCTAAAAAAATTCATTTTAATGGTCAAACGGGGCTAAACAGATAAAAATGTAAAAAAATTTAAGTGAATCAAACATTAAAGTTCTTTTTTTCTTTTCTTTTCATTTTTTGACATCCCCTGTAGACCCCGCAATTTATCTTATGAAAATATTGAACAAAAAGGTTAAGAAGACTAGTAAGCTTGAAACCCGATAGCAAGACCGATTGCTAATTCAAGAAGAACAACCCCTGTAGACCCCCGCAATTTATCTTATGAAAAAATTTGCGAAAGATATTATAGTAAAATCTTTGATAATATGGACAAATAGTATTGAACATTATTAATTAAAAAAAGAAAACTAAATTTGTATTTTTACTGATTTCAGTCATAATTAATATTGTGAAGCAAATGGGTAATTCCACAAGTCTAGGGAATTACTCATGAGGGCTTTACAAGGGGACAATTGTTTGTCTGTTATTGGCACGTGTACCCAAGAACTCGTGCTCCCAAGAACTCGTGCTCGGCTCTAGCTCAAGGGCTAAGATCATGAAGCCCATGAGTTCACGTGTTTTATTTAATTTTTTTATTTTTAAAGTTATCAAACGATGTTTGATCACTTTTTTATGAGCCATTTACAATTGTGGGTGTGTCCTCAAGCCACTCGCGAGCTTAACAAGACAATCTCAGACTCATCTCGAAATGAGCTCAAGCAGTCTGTGAGTCGAGTTTCAATGAGTGGAACCGATGAGTCGATGGGCTACTCGATTCTTTTGCTATCTCTAAAATTATGTGTATAATTTGTTACCTTATGGTGTATTTGAGCCACAGTATTTTAAAAGAATGTATTTAAGAATAGTAGATTGATGAAGATTGTGTGGTTAAAAAAAAAAAGTTATTGATGTAATGGAAAATATTATTTTATTGAAAAATATATGGTTAAAAATGAGTAAAAAAATAAAAAAAATTAATTTAACTTAAATATGGGCTTAATATATTATCTATTAATTCGACTATATCATCAATCGTATCTTGGTCATTTCGAAATCCTATCCGTCCATCAAATTAAGTGGTCCCTTTGATTTATACCATAGCCCTCAAATCAGAGGGCCAAAGCTCATCCGTGACTAGACACCCCTAACCACTTGATAAAAAATAAAAAATAAAAATCTTTTTTGGGAAATATTTGTTAAGCTAGATTAATTAGGGAAAATATGTTATTTGTTAACTATTACTAGTAATTGGTACAAATCATGAACTTTCGAAATATGACGTGCAAAACTTAATTTTACGTTTATTTTGTAACTGAGTTCTACCTCTTTCTAATAAAATTTGTTATTTGTTACCATATATCAAAACTAGTATATAAATAATAATTTTTACAAATACTTTATGCAAGTGTAATTACACCAAAGTATTTATCTTTTTTTTTTTTTTTGTGTTAAAAAAAAAAGGATTTTAGGGTAGAAATTCTTTACTTTGATATTTCATTGCTCAAAATTAACAATCCCCATAAAAAAATATTTGTTTATTTGTAGACCCCGAAAATGCTTGTTTGTTAACCTACGAAGATAACGTAAGAATCAGGACTTAGATTCACGATTAAAGAAAATACATCAACCTACTTTTGACTCTTTCTAAACAATGCTAAAACATTAAGTCCTTGTTTTGGTGTAGATTAAAATTTGATTTTTAATAAATTTTGATAAAAGTAGATAAAATATGTGATTGAAAGTTGTGAATCTTATGAATATGTGGTTAAAATTAATTATTAACTTTAATTTGAAATTCTTAATCTAATTATAATGTTATACCAAACAAGGGCTAATAGGTTTTAAGTAAATTTACTTAAAAAAAGGTAAAAGTAATTATTTTTCTCATTTACACCATTTGAACCATATTATTTTGGAAGAATGTATTCTGACATAGTAGATTAATAAAAAATGTGTGATTGAAAAAGAAGAGAAAGTTATTGATATGATAGAAAATAATATTTTATTGAAGAATGAGTGGTTAAAAATGATTAGAAGAATTAGAATGAGAATTTTAATGTGTATCAAACAAGAGTTTAGTGCTTTAAATTACGCTTTGTGTTTGCCAATTTTATTTTATTTTTTTCCTATTTCTCAAACATGCTACTTTCTAATCTTTTCAAATTTTCGGCGATCGAAAAAGTTTACCCCATTCATCAATAATTACAATGATTGCTGTTGAGATCGCTTTACAAAAGATGGACCTAAAACTTATATTGGGCTCGTAGGCTTCTCATGCACTAGAGGTTGGGAAATGATATTTTTCTTCTTCCTAGAAGTTTAACCAAATACCCTAGTCATCGTATTTCTTATTTCAATGATTTTAAACTGAATTTCCCTTTTATTTAAAATATAAATGGAAACTATTGGGTTTTAATGAAAATGTTTCATTCGAGAGAAACAATTCTGTTCAAGTCATTTTGTCCCTGATCCCTTTCGATTTATTTTTTATCGGTAAATGTAACTTATATTGATCAAAAATCATATATAAGTATAACGGGCATACCTAGACAGACAAATACACAGGTCATATCCGTGCAAACAAAATGAAAATATGTACAAACGATTAGATCGACGACCTAATGCCATAAACTCAAAATGATAAAAACATGCGGATACAAAGAGAACATAACTTTGTATACGTGTATTTTGATCCGTTTAACAACGCTATCAACTTGCGGTCT
>CAIGRL010045495.1:0-17944 GCA_903798325.1 Fraxinus xanthoxyloides
GCCAATATCTTGCACCATGAACCCCTTCATCATTCCAATATTGTTGCATAATTGAGCCTGCAGTAATTCTCGGTGAAGGCATCGGTACATCAAATTTGGTGTATACTATTCATTTGCAGCAAATTTGGCGTATTTCATTACAAAACTTTGTCCTCCATTTTCTGTTACAGCAAATTAATGTTCCTTCTATATCTTGTTTTAATGTGATGGTTATTTTTATTTATTTATTTATTTTTAAATTCTAATTCGGTGGTAACATTTATTTAACATTTTTTCTTCAATTTATTAATAAATGTAATATTTTAGTTCAATAAATATAATTTTTAATTTAACGATTTTAGTAATAATATAATTTAAAATAAATTGATTGTTGAGAAATCAATAATAAGGAAATAAAGAAAATATTATTCATTTGATGTAAAATTTTGTATAACCATTGGAGATGTACATTAAATTGGTGTAAAAGTTTATGATGTGATATTTGGATTTACGTGTAATATTTATTTTATCGAAAAATGTGTAATTAAGTATGAGTATTGAAAGAATGAATTTTGACAAGAACGTGGATCGAACACAGTATAAATTTGGTGTAGCTGTTGACATGCCCGAACGGCATAATTTGTGCATCCTGTTCAAGTGCAAACGTGTTTACCTAAGTTCCATTTTTAAGGATTTGCCAATTAAATAAAACTAAGTGCACGTGTACATTAATCAGAAACTGGTTAATTTTCCATCATATGTTCTTTTATCAGTTTGAAGTAATCATTCATTGAACTATCAAAAGCAAACCGACATGCATAATTAAAGACATCGTCACCTGCAGACATTTTAGCTAAATAGAAAGAATGATTTGATACAGATATTCAATGCTTTAACTGATAGCAATAGGGCTTCCAAGGGTTGTCATCTAAAAATTACAAAATGTGCTCCTTCTTCGACAAAGCTTGTTCCTGTAATTGGGAAGGGAGTATTCTAATTAAGAAACATAATAGCTTTGAATAAATTTAACAATTTGGATAAGAGCGTTGGGAAGTAAACTTGATTTTTGAGTAAGTAATTTGGGATCAAGAATATTGCTCATATGCCCAATTCAATAAAAAGGTCCAACAAAGTCTCAACATTTCTAGAAATATCTTCTAGAAAAATCGATGTAAATATCTAAATAAAAGATGTGGTCATAAATGTGGATTCTATCTAGAATATTCTAGGAAAATATCTAGTCCAAATATGAGATCTAGAAGTCTCATGAAAATATGTGAACTAGAAGTCTCTAGAACAATGTGTGGTCTAGAAGTTTCATGTAAACCTTATATAAAATGGTAGAGTCCCTCCATTTTTTATAACAAGTCAAGTCAAGTATGTAATTGTTGAAGTTGAGAAATATAAGTTACTTTTACTTACTTCTTCCTATTAGTGCTGTCATTCCTCTCAAGTCTTAGCCAAACCAAGTGGGTAAATCTCCATTTCATCCAACAAAGTGGTATCAGAGCCCTAAGGTTCTTGTGAAAAATGGCAAGTGGGATGATTCATTTTCAAGTTCCTCAACTCAACAAGGATAACTACGACAATTGAAGCACAAGGATGAAGGCATTGCTCGGGTCTCAATATGCATGAGAGATTTTAGAGAAGCTACATGGAGCCACAGGACGAGGTCACTCTATCCCAAGCTTAAAGGGACAGTTTGAAGGATGCAATAAAGAATGATAACAAGGCACTCACCCTCATCTATCAAGCCTTAGATGAAGGCATGTTTGAGAAAGTAGCTTGTGCTACTACGAGTAAGGAAGCACGGAAGCCAAATATGCTAGTTGAGAAAATGAAGTGGATCCTACACTATTGTTGGCATTCAAAGGTGAATAAAGCAGGGAAAAGAACACTTGGTACTTGGATACGGGAGAAAGCAACCATATGTGTGGAAGAAGAAACACGTTCATGGAGCTCGATGAATAGGTAAGCGGCAATATTACTTTTGGAGATAAATCCAAGATCCCCGTGAAAGGCAAAGGTAAAATCTTGATTCGCTTGAAGAATGGTACGCATCAATTTATCTCAAATGTCTACTATGTGCCCAATATGAAGAATAACATTCTAAGCTTGGGACAACTCTTAGAGAAGGGGTATGATATTCATTTGAAAGATCATAGTTTTTCAATAAGAGATTAAAGAGAAAATCTGATTGCCAAGATGCCTATGACAAGAAATAGAATGTTTGCATTAATCATTCAAAATGATGCTGCTAAATGCTTAAAAGCTTGTTTTAAAGATTCATCTTGGCTTTGGCACTTGAGATTTGGGCATCTTAATTTTGGAGGCTTAAAGTTGTTAAGTAAAAAGAAGATGGTGAAAGGTTTGCCTCCAATAAATTATGCGGAATAATGTGAAGGATGCTTACTTGGGAAGCATTCAAGGAAAAGTTTTCCAAAAGAAGAATCTACAAGAGCTAAGAAGCCGCTAGAACTTGTACATGCGAACGTTTGTAGGCCAATCATTTCGTTCTTTTCATTGATGATTTTAGTAGAAAGACTTGAGTCTATTTTCTTAAGCAAAAATTGAAAGTTTTTAGAATTTTCCAAAAGTTTAAAGCTCTTATTGAAAAGGAAAGTGGCTATAGCATAAAAGCCATGAGATCGGATAGAGGATGAGACTTTACCTCTTAAGTGTTTGAGAGATATTGTGAGGAGAATGGAATTCGTTGCCCATTGACGATTCCATACTTTCTAGAACAAAATGGAGTAGCCGAAAGAAAGAATAGATCCATTCTTAACATGGCCCGCTGCATGCTCAAAAGCAAGAGATTGCCCAAACAACTTTGGGTTGAAGCTGTTAATTGCACTATATACCTGTCTAATCGATCGCCTTCTAAAAGTGTGTGGAATAAGATACCACAAGAAGCGTGGAGTCGAAGGAAGCCTGGTATCTCTCACATGCGAGTATTTGGGAGCATTGCATATGCTCATGTGCTGGATCAAAAGCGGTCTAAACTAGATGTATAGAGTGAAATGTATGTCTTTATCAGCTATGACTTTCGCTCTAAAGGCTACAAGCTGTATAATCCAAGCAAGGAGAAGATTATCATAAGTAGAGATGTCGAGTTCGATGAAGAAGGAGCTTAGGATTGGGGTGTCCAAAAAGAAGACTACGATTTCTTGTCATTCTTTGAGGAAGAAGAACAAGAGGACTAACAACAGCAAGAGCCTACTAGTCCACCTCCATCACCTGCTCATAGAGATGCTTCACATGGAGAAAGCTCAAGCGAAAGGACACCACGGATGAGAAGCCTACAAGAGCTATATGAGATAACAGAAAATCAAAATGATCTCATACCTTTTTCGTCTTTTTTCCGATTGTGAGCCATAAGGTATGAAGAAGTAGCGCAAAATAAAAGATGGAGAGATGCTATGGATGAAGAGATTAATGCTATTGAGAAGAACGATACGTGAGAGCTGATTACTTCCTAAAGGAAAAAAAAAAAGCAATCGAAGTCAAGTGGGTGTACAAGGTAAAGAAGAATGCTAAATGAGGAGTAGAGAGACACAAAGCAAGATTGGTTGCCAAAGGCTACAACCAACGGTTGGGTATCGATTATGAAGAGGTATTTGCCCTGTTGCTTGCTTAGAAATCATAAGATTAATTATCTCTCTTGCCGTGCAAAATAAGTGGAAGATTTTTCAAATGGATGTAAAATCAACTTTTCTAAATGGCTATGTTGAAGAAGAAGTTTATGTGGAGCAACCAATGAGATATAAAATAAAAGGGCATGAAGGTAAACTCTTAAAACTCAAAAAGGCTTTATATGGGTTGAAACAAGGCCCAAAATTATATGGGTAGAATTGACAAGTATTTTCTAGAAAATGACTTCACAAAATGCCCTCACGAGTATGCCCTTTACACAAAGGTAAATGAGAAATGAGATATCTTGCTTGTTTGTATGTATGTGGATGATCTTATATTCACAAAAAATAATCTTAGTATGATCATTGAGTTTAAGAAGGCCATGGCTCAAGAATTCGAGATGACAGATGTCAATTTTATGGCCTACTATCTTGGGATTGAGGTAAAGCAAATGGAGGATGACATCTTTATCTCACAAGAAGGGTACGCAAAAGAACTTCTAAAGAAATTCAACATGAAGGATTGCAAGCTTATATGCACCCCGTCGAATGCAGAACCAAGTTATCGAAGTATGATGAACATGAAAAAGCAGATTCAACACTCTTTAAGAGTCTTGTCGGGAGTCTAAGATGCTTGAAATGCACAAGACCAGATATCCTCTTTGGAGTAGGGCTCATCAATCGCTACATGGAGACACCTACCATGACCCATATGAAAGCTGCAAAGAGGATTTTTCGCTACATCTGGGGTACGCTTGACTATGGCTTAATCTATACTTCATCTAATGAATTCAAACTTGTTGGATATAATGATAGTGATAGTGATTGGGGTGGAGACATTGATGATAGAAAGAGCATTACTGGAAATGTGTTCAACCTGGGCGATACTACATTCACTTGGAGCTCGAAGAAGCAATCGATCGTGGTGCTATCTTTGTGTGAAGTTGAATATGTTGCAGCTACATCAAGTGTTTACCATGCAATTTGACTTAGAAACTTGTTGAAGAAGCTTGGAGTCTCACAAGATGAACCGAATGTGATCCATGTTGACAACAAATCAGCACAGGCATTGGAAAATAATCCAGTATTTCATAATAGAAGCAAGTATATCGATACAAGGTATCACTTTATAAGAGAAAACATTGCAAAGAATGAGGTGCAGTTGAAGTATGTAACCTCTTAAGAGCATATCACCAACATTTTTACTAAGCCATTCAAGCATGACGTGTTCCGCAACCTAAGAACTTTACTTGGAGTAGCAAAATTAAGTTTAAGGGGGGATGTTGGGAAGTAAACTTGATTTTTGAGTAAGTAATATGGGCTTAAGAATTTTGCTCATAGGCTCAATTCAATTAAAATGCCTAACAAAGTCTAACATTTCTAGAAATATCTTCTAGAAAGATCCATGTAAATATCTAAGTAAAAGATGTAGTCATAAATGTGGATTCTATCTAGAATATTTTAGGAAAATATCTAACCCAAATATGAGATCTAGAATCCTCATGAAAATATGTGGACTAGAAGTCTCTAGAATAATGTGTAGTCTAGAAGACTCATGTAAACCCTATATAAAGGGTTAGAGTCCCTCCATTTTTTGTATCAAATCAAGTCAAGTGTGTAAGTTTTGAAGTTGAGAAATATAAGTTACTTTTACTTACTTCTTCCTATTAGTGTTGTCCTTCCTCTCAAGTCTTAGCCAAACCAAGTTGGTAAATCTCTCTTTCCTCCAACAAAGAGCACTAACATCTTTCTCTATGACATATGTGTTAACTAATAAGCAAATGGAAGGAGACAAAAAGTTAATTCTATAACTAAGTAAAGAAGAAAGATGCTAAGGAAAATATGAAAGAAAAATAAAGAAAACACATCATTTTGAATCTAAATATTAGAATCCGCATTACATTCAAAACCTTAAATAGACAATACAAGACACTCGTTTCATAAAAAAGTTGAAAACTAATTTAGTTGTGCATTAATTAAGCAAATCATTTATAAATAAAATAAAAAATATAAATTAATGAATAAAATATAAATGGAAAACTATCTAAAAAACTATAAGTATTTCCTTTTTAAACTGAAAACGTTATGTTTAAGAGTCTTCTCGTGTTCAAGAGCCAATCAACCTTTGTAATTTCTATAATGCAGCCAATTTCAAGGGTAATAAGTCAGCAACTTGATCTTCACTTCTGCAATAAATCATATAAATTGTTCATTCCTTTATGAGATACTTTAAAAAATAATTCACATTGTTATGTTCCTTTCTTCCATGTAAAATGAGATTTTTGGAGATGTTAATTGTCGATATGTTGTCATTATAAATCGGAGTAGGTCCCAGTTGTTTGAAATGAAGCTCTTCAAAAATCTTCCTTAACTAAATGACTTGACAAGCACAAGCTCTTGTAGCTTCACACTCTGCTTCAATAGTTGACAAAGTAACAACAAATTGCTTCTATGACGACATGAAATAGCTCATGAATCAACATGAAAACAAAACCTAAAGTTCTCTTTCGATTATCCAAATCACTAGCATAATTCTTGTCAGTAGATCCACACAAATGTGATATTTCTCCCTTTTTGTAGAATAATCCAAGTTCAATCTTTCCTAACAATTATCATAAAAAAAATCTCTTGCTAACTAGGAGATACATTTCCCTCTAGAAGAAATTTTGAATTGTATCAAATGATAATGTTTTTATTGTTCTTTCACCAACGTGAGTAACAAGAGAGAATTACAAGTCATATATATACAAAGAAAGGAAGCTGTGCAATGCTTAGAAATGCTACAGAGAAGGAAAGACATTGAGTTATGGCAACTATATCAGAATTTACCTTTTTTTGACTGAGGTATAAAAGGACAAAATTGAGTATATTGTCTTGATTTTATGCAAGTATCTTCACACAGTGATCATCTCAAAAAATTGAGGATTCTATCTACAAAATTGATGTTGATTCACACGGTAATCATCTCCAAGAATTGATGTTGATCATGAGGATTCTGTCCACTGATTATGAAGATTCTGTTGTAGCTGGTTGATTTGTGTTAATATCTTCCCGCAAACTTGGTCGGGGCTGGAGGCGAAGTTTGAGACAAAGAAAATTAAGTTTGAATTTATACATGGGTTTAGTAAAGATGTCTACAACCTGATGTGTAGTGAAGATATGTCGAGTGACAAGAAGATCGAGTGTAACTCGTTCACGCACAAAGTGATAATCTAACTCGATGTGTTTGCTAAGAGAATGGAAGACGGGATTGATTTTCATATGTAGTGCACTGAGGTTATCACAAAATAACACTGGAGGGTGAGACTCAGGACACCAAGGTCTTCAAGAAGGAATGTCAGCTATGTAATTTCAGTAGCAGTGTGAGCCATGGCGCTGTATTTTGCCCCTGTGCTGGAGCAAGAGACTGTATGTTGCTTCTTCCACTGATTATGAAGATTCTATTGTAGCTTGCTGGCTTGTGATAATACCTCACACTTCTATGTACCTGCTAATTAGACTCACAATATACATTATGTTAGTTGCAATCAAGTATACCAAACTTTCCATAATTCGCTCATAAACATTTGAGGTACACTTTTTAGGTAAAGTGTCTGCTTTTAGAAATTTTCACACTAGCCAGTCTCCATTGCACTTTTTGACAAGCATTGGGTTGGTGACCCAGACATGATAAAGAGCCTCTTTGATGAATCCATTGCTTAGCAGCTTCTCCACCCCTTTCCTAGATCTTCATATCTTTTTGCGCTAAGTGGTCTTCGTCATTGTTGCTTAGGACGAACTAAAGGACTAATATTGAGCTTGTGGCAAGCAATCTTTGTATCAATTGCTTCCATGTCTTTATGGCTTTGGTAAATAAATCTAGGTTTTGACTAATTACGGGATCCAAAAAACAGAGATTGGGCTCTGCTAGGTATCCATACCTATTCCATGCTGGAATGGAATGTTAAGAATTCCAGCTTTGGTAGGATAGTGTACTATTCAACATATTTCTGTGGCTTTTCTACTGCCTTTGATTTCTCGAGTCCTGTAAGGTATTAGGAATTTAATTGAATAATGTTACATCGATACAATTGCTCTTAAGTCAAAGAGTAAAGGTTGTCCCATGATTGCATCATAGGGTGAAGGAAAATTGAATACAACATATTTATCATTAACTTTAGCTTGAAGAGGTGCTTCTCTGATTAGTAAGCTTCATCTTTCCTTTTGCTCTGGTTAGGATTATGTTCAATCTAAGAACTATATTTGAACATAGCTGAAAAAAGTGTAGTGGGAATCCCATCCATTTAGTGTGTTGACATACAGAATGTTAAGGGTACTTCTTGTATCCACCAAAACTTTTGGAACAATAACGCTGCTATGGATACGACCACAATCTGAACACTTAGCTAAGAATGCATGCTTGCTTCTTTTACATCAAATAACAAGTGGTTGTCTCGGTCATTCTAATTTGCGTTACGTCAGCTGAAATATGTCTTTTCAATTGAGCTTCCTAGAACGATCATACTGAAATTCTTAGAACATGTTGACCTACTTTGGGTAGATCGACATTACATAACCTAGCTTCAACTTGATCACATCGTACAATATCCACTCTACTTGTTGTAGGAAATTTAATGTAATAGTGGTAGATAGAGATTGTCTTCAGTTTATGCAATATAGGTCTTCAGCCGAAATTAGTAATTATCCCTCTTTGGCAAGTAATATCTCCCAGCCTGAAGATCAAAGCAATCTGACCTTGTACATCAATAGTTGTCCCTGTGAAGTCTCGCAGTCTTACGATATATGATTGCTGATGCTTTTTCTAAATCCCCATTTTCCCTAAAGGACATTTACAAAACTTCCATTGTCGACAAGAGTTCTTTGTATGCTAATTCCAGCAACTAGCATGGTAATTATTAAAGTGTCACTTTAGTTATGCATTATTCTTTGGAAATCGTCCTCAGAAAACCAAACCATTCAAGGTATTGCATGGTTGTGAGATTGGACTTATATCGTCCTTCTTCGTAGTTTTGCCAAATTCGTGCATCTCTGGCTTATTTTCTGCACTCAATCCTTGAACTTCAGCACATTGATTTTCTCCTATTAGCACTCCTATTTCTGTTCTTTGTTGGGGATTTTTGACAGGATATACTAGAGGGATAGGTTGCAAATTTGCTTGCTCATATGGGGAAGATTACTGAATAGGGAGAGCTTGATTGGCTTCTCCTGGTTTTGATATAAGCTCTTGTAGTTGTCCTCCCCTGACAAGGGCTTCCACTTGTTCCTTCAAATCCCTACAGTCATCTATGTTATCTCCAATCAGTGGTATCAACAATATTTATTTTGATGAGATCCTATGATATTTTTCTTTAATGAAAGAGTACATAACTTGCATGAATACATCTTCGAATGAGGTATTCAAAGGGTGGCATTATTGAAATTTATCTGGATAAGGTGAGGTCGTTCCATTTGCTTTTTGTCTTTTCTACAGATTGATCTATTTTCCAACCCTTTGTCTTTGGGCAAAACTGTACGATGGAGTTCAACATTTCCTTCCTGGTTCAACGTAGTTTTTTCTGCTCTGATGTGTTTTTCAGCACGACTAAGAAACCTATCATATGTTTTGGGTCTATCTTCACAAACGAACCACCATAATCTTGTTTTTCGTCTAAAGTCGGATAGAACAGTCATGAAGTTTGCATCATCTAAAACTTTCGCTACCTCGATAGATTGTTCTTCAATCTACTGATGTAACTTTTCAAAGACTCACCTTTTCCTTTCTCGATACTTTCAAGGCATTCCTTGGACGTGATCTTAGCTTTATAACCCATGAACTGAGTTAGAAAAATAGTAGCTACGTCCATCCAAGTTTTGATAGACCTTTGATGCAACCTTCTGAACCTTCTTTGAGCATTGGGAAAGCTTTGCTCATGATATCATTAATGACCCTTTTCAGCTCTATCCATGACGTATATCTATCTAAATGACTAAGGGGTTCTCCTTCTTCATTTTGGTCAACTTATCCGTAAATTATAGTGAGGTAAATTACTGGAATAATGAAGAGAAAATGTTATTTGAATTTTCCTTGAAAGTATTGTAGAACAAAAAATGGAAAATAAGTTAAGTCGTAGTCCCTAAAGGGGGACCATTTGCCTCCACTTATAGCTGAATTTTGAATGTTCATCTCCATTTTCACGTCATCTACAGTGTATAGGACGTCAACCATAGTATTTCCTTGTTAAGTGTGCCAAATTAATCCGTCGGGAGGGGTTTTTAGTGGATGAAGAGGTCGGTTTCCTGCAGCTCATCATGACGTCTAGGATAATTGCAATTATTCCATCATTGCTGATATCAGATTGGTTAGCCATGTAGTGCTTATGTCAGCTATACCACGCGTCCACATAGAGTTGGTCAAAGCGGAGGTGATAATATCGTCTAGTCAAATTAATAATGATGAAGTTCCTTAATCACGGTGGAGCTCATCAAGCCGAATTATGACTTGGACAGTGCTGTTTATAGAGATAACATGGGATTGTATTTATCAAAGTTTGTTTACGAACCTTCATTAGGAAAGGCATTCTTAATTAAAGATCTAGTACCAATAGAATAGATCATCAAGTTCCCAATATATAAAACGGTATAATTTTACATAAGCGAATTAATCAATATGACACTATCTCTGCAGCTGCAAAATATAGTTATCCTAATGAGGAAATAATTATCAAAAAACACATTCTTGCACCAGTAGGCCAAAATTAAGAACTTTAGTCGGTAAAATATATTTGATAGTACAATCTATAAAACCGTTCAAAATTTTGAGGGTTTAAATTGTTATTAAGGCAAACCTATTTGATTCGAGAGAAAAAAATACGTTTTGCTCTCCATTCCTAATCAAAAATTGGGGAGGCCAGAATGGGAAGAAGAAAAACTCGACTTCACTTCATACCTACTTTGAATTCATTAGACTATTTTTTTGATATGACCATAAATCAGTAAGAATTGAAGTTTTAAGGTATGTTTAGATAAATTTAATCCATTTTTTTTATCAAATTTTATTGAAACAAGAATTTTGTCAAAATGCTATTGATTGGTAGAATTTGACAGCAATTCGTGCCAATTCTTTATGCATTTGAAGGTCACATGACTGCTAGCTAAGCAAAATGTCAATGATAATTTCTTTGAGTATATCACCTCTACAAATTATATATATCAGGTTGGGATTGGACAGTAAACTCGTTTAATAAATTTCGATGATAAGACTTATGATTGATGAGAATTTGAATTGAAACACATCCCATTTGTTCATGCAATCGAGCTATAATGCCTACGGTAAGCTCATGTTTGTCATTCATTTTCTCAAACATTATTTGTTACAGTAAACAATCTCCACTACATATTCACTCAACAAAATATTCTACACACAAACCAATAAAATTACTTTACTTTTCAACTATACATTCTCCAAAAAATATCTCCAAAAAATACTATTCAAAATCCTATTTTTTCTCCCAAAATGGGAGACGAACATGCCATAAGTCATGTTTATGAGCTAGGATTCACATATTATTCTAGTGCTTACTAGAGAGGAGCTTACACGGAAGCCATACTCTTTATTATGAAGGTACTTCCTGTTGTGAATGAGATCGACTGGAATGTACACATGTACATTTGGTATTTGGTTACTTTGTTTACAATATTTTGTAGATAGTTGGATCGGTCACCTACTCAATGAAGAAGGTCAAGCGTTGTAGTTCATAGAAAACTTTGCAGATATTCTAGATACGATGCCGATGGTCATAACTAGAAAAGATGTTCGAAGCCTATCCCCATTTACAATGGTTAGTGTGATACATATGTTAATCAACTAAATCTTTTGATGACCACTTTCCTATATCTATACTATAAAGATCTTATTGTAATGACCAATATAGATGCTTTTTACTTGATCGTATTCAGTTTTAATACCTAAGACGATAATGTTAAAATGAGCTGGATTAATTATATCAACACCACATTGATTGGCTCGCCCGAAAACAAATTTGGCCAATGGAAGAAATGAGTAATTTATGTTGATCATGGTCCGTTCATTAGTTGGACGACCTTTTATGAGTTACTTTACCTTTGGTTTGTTGGCCCATTTCATGTATTGTTTCTTGTCCCTATTTGAATGTAGACCAATTTATGTCTTAGCCCAATTATTTTGGCCGAAATGTCCTTAACCTAAGTCTATATATATTGCCTCTTGTCTTGTGAGAATCATGTGGGGCAATTGTATGAAAAGAGGATTGGCGTCTATTTTTCACCCGAAGTTGTGAGTTTAACTTGCTATTTTCTTCATCCTTTGTGGTTAATTGCATCCACCATATTATCTTTTGTGAGTAATATTTATAAGAGGGCAACCATAGTGGTGTTGATTTTCAAGACAATTGGTATCAAAACTTCTAGGTGTGATAAATTTGACTAGAAATATATCTAAGAATCGGTTGACATTCTTGGAACCAATATGATCGGATCTGAAAATAAGGATTTCAGCCACACTACTCACCTAGTGGATGAACAGAGGGCATATTCAAGATTTACATGTCAAAGAGCACCTGTATGGTAGTGCATAAGGGTGACGGACGACTCCAATGGCGACACGCGAAACCACACACAAAGACTTTGATCGACATATATGGCATGCGGGTGAGATTCCAGCAATGGTCTTCAAAGACAGAATGTTCCTGGCGATACTACAGACCCTGTGGTTGTGTACGTTTTCAGTTTTAGGCATTATTTTGGTTCTGAACCATTTTGCCCTTAGATGTTCATGTTTCAAATTTTGTTTGAATGGTTGCTGTAGTTGTTGAAAGCTTTAGGGCAAATAGTGGTGGCCCTACAACAGTAAATTTGAATATTGCTTTAACTATGGACCCACATAATTGGTCTGTTAGGTATCTTGTTCTTTCATCATTATTATTATTACAGTTAAGGTTATCGCGTGGGGTAGCCATTTATTTTTTGCATGAGGCCGTCGTATAGGGATGACATTTAGCTTGGGGTTATCATGTGGGATAACCATTACCTGTTGTTAGATCTGGATTATTATTTGTTAATTCTTGCCTTAAATTCTTTTTGACTGTGCTTTTAGCTTTTTGGTTAATTTATTGTCACGACCTTAAGAAAGTTTGATTGACTATTCTATATGATTCGTGCCTTTATTTTACTTGGGGTTATTGCTCGTTTGCATTATGTATTTTGAACATTTTTTTGGGTAAAATAACAACATATTTTGAGTTGGTGTTTTAAATGGAAAATGTGTTTGTTTTAAATGGAAACAAAAGTAGAAAAGTCGAATTTGGGGTAGGTATAGGTTGGGAGCAAAAGGTAAAAGATGTTATAATTGCAGTAAAATTGGACATTTTGTAAGGACTAACCTAAAAGGAATAATAAGCAGAAAGAAAAGATGAGAGGTGAGGCAAATGTTGCTATTGGGTCCAATTATGACCTAAGTGAAGATTATTGATAGTAAACCTGAGCACTGCATTTGCATCCATGTGAAATCATATTTATATGAATGATTGCTTTATTCTAGTGCATGGTTTTACATTACATTCTATCATGTTGAATGTGTACTTTTGCATGAATTTGAGAGTGATCATTACTGTGTGTAATGTGTCGCATGCATAGTAGTTGGGATTATTTTTGAAAGGATTGATACTGGGTGTGATGTCACTTTATTAGGTGCATTAGCAGTAAGTATGTCAGTTGGTTATATAGAGAATAGATGCATGATGGTGCATTGGTGATATGTACGAGGTGTGAAGAAATAATTTTAGATCACGAGTGGTGATGTGATTAAATATTTGGAATTCTCTATGTGTTAGAATCTTGATCGGGTGGAGTGAGAGAGTGATACTCATATTACCTCCATTAGGTGGAAACCTATTACTTACTTAGGTTGATAAAGGAAGGTAGTGATAAAGAAATATTCCATGGATTTGGGATCTGTTGTGCTTTGTAAGTTAGGCATTAAGAGTGACCAATTTAGTGAGCATGGTCGGAAATGAGAGGAGATATATGTTTTCGAGATACGAGCCATATAGAATGGGATAGGATAATTGTGGTGAGATCTTTTCTTGGGATCATTTATGCATTGATTGTATATGCTATCCAGTTACGTGATTAGCTTGGTATGTGTTTGATATTCCTTGTATGTTGAACATGTTGAAAATATATGTTGTTATCCTATGATGACGGCTCATCGCATGTGTACTATTATATATTCTTGATTGATTATTGTGAATATCCATTTCTACTCGGCTTATAGACCTTAGCCCTAGTTTACATGGAGCATGAATGATATGTGCTTTAGGTCAGAGATACATGTAAGGTTTGTGATTCCAAACTTATTTGCTTACCTTGATTAGAAAAGTATAAATTTTGTGTTGTTTGCTTGCAGTTTTATTGGGTATAAAGTTGGAGATTTATTAAATTTCAATACCCAATAAATTCGAATGATGACACTAAAACCGGTTGAATTAATTATATCAACACCACATTGATTGGCTTGACCCAAAAATAAATTGGGCCACTAGAAGCAACTATTAAGTTATGTTGCTCATGGTCCGTTCATTAGTTGGACATCTGATTTAGCCCACTTTCCCTTGGTTTGTTGGCCCATCTCATGTTTTGTTTCGTGGCCCAATTTGAGTGTAGCCCAGCTTAAGTCTCAGCCCAACTGCTAAGTTTCAGTCCATGTGCTCTTAACCAAGTCTATATAAATTGATTCTCGTGTCTTGTGAGATTCATGTGGTGCAATTTTGTGAACAAAGAGGGCAATCGTCTGTTTTTCTCCGAAAGCTGTGAGTTTAACTTACTATCGTCTTTCCTTTGTGGTTATCCATCGTATTATCATGTGTGAGTAATGTTTACAAGAGGGCAACCATAGTGAGGATTTAAATTTGGGTTGAGCTTACTAGAGGTGGTGTTTGATTCGGTATTTGGTGTTGAAACTGAGCCCAATTTGCACAGAACTGAAGATCTTAGCTTTAATTTCCATGAAAGATCGTAGAGACGGCCTGTTGACATATATATTTATTGTCATTTTTTGGTTTCTCTATTGCAGACTTTGTTGTGGATGTGTTCATGTAATGTTTTGCAATTGTAATTACTTCCTTAGGCATTGGTGATGCGCAAACAAATTAAATTTCGACTGCACAACATGCTTTATTAGTGAATTAAAATAACGGACAACACCGATTAGAAACGAGTAAAATACTTGGACAACCACAAAAAATCACGACCTCAGTCTGTAAACTATGCATCAACAAAAAATAATGTGCATGCAGTAGACATGGTACGTCACTCACTGGTCCTCCGCCGCCTACTCCACACCCAATTCTTCATGCATCATCATGTGTAGTGCAAGTGGATGGTTTAGACCTCCCCCGGAAATTTACACATGATCTATGCGGCATCTCAACTGTTGGAACTCGGTTAAATGATTGTTTTGTCCACCAAGTTCAGAAAAATGGACTGAGAGATATACCGTTTTGGAGGGGAAGAACAATGGAGTCAAGGTTTATCGGAGTCTTATTCAAAGACCCCGGACTTTTGCTTGACTGCATTTTTTTTATTTTTTGCACTGTGTTTTGGCTGAGGGGTCTTTTGATTCGTCTCCATCCTAGCTAACCTTCGGTGTTTGGGTTTGATACGAAGATTAGAAATGCAGAGATTGTTGCACTAAGACAAGTGAATACAATTGCTTATCATAGAACACTTTTAATAACATTAACATTCTTTGTGTTCTTGCCATAAGGGCGCTCTCGCGATCAAATGGTAAGCTTGAATTTTATTTCATACATTGCTAATTTGTATTTGATGTAATCGCAAAACAAGTCTGATAATGTTGTATGTGACTATAGCGAAAATGCCTTTAGTTGTGCTAGTTGATAAGTGAATGAGGCAATTGATGTTTCAAAATTTTTAGTCGGATGGTAAGTTTTTACATTCACCATTGAGAATAAAAGCAGCATTGACCCATAAGGTAATGAGTTTTTCTTCCCACTGCTCATTCTCGCGAGGAAGTATTTGAAGCTCACTCATGGGTTGGACAATATCACTAGAACAATAGGTACCTATATGATAATAGAGTCCTATATTTAATTACGAGTCCAGTATTTTCCAAGAAATCAAAATCCCTCTTCACATGGATGCACATCTAATGCGTCATCACACTTCGAATTTCTAATGAGCTTGATTTGTAGACTTTTAATGTTGGATATTTATAACTTTAATTTGATGGACCAGCTTTTGAAGTATCGTGTAGTGATTGACGTTATAAGAGGAAGTTGCATTTTTGAATCGCCAAACGTACCCAATATTTTTGATTATGTGAGAAAAAAAAGTATAAAATTGTGACTCATATTTCTTAGAAATTGATTTTTAAGTGCTATGGGCGTAAAATGTGTCAACTTCAATTTGTAGAACCTTCCAATTTTATTATTTTCTTACGAGGACCTAAATATTATTGATATAATTTTATTTCAACATTGATTTTATATATGTTGAGTCGATAAGTCTAAATATCAATATGATATTCAACTATGTTACACACTTATTTTAACTTTAAATAGCTTATTAATAAACACGATCTAAAATAACGAAATATACATTACATTTTATATATTTTAAAAAAAGTATTCTTAAAAGGCATGAATAAATCTATATTAATTTGCATATGCGTTCCATATCATAATACAATCATTTTTTTTTAAAAAGAATTTCTGTTTTGTAATAAAATCTAGTTTTGATAAAATTAAGGGTTTTACTTTTGATTATCAAAATTACCTTAAAGAAGTTGTGAAAGAGGCAAATTTGAGAATGCGAAAATGATTTGCAAGCACATTGATTATCCACACCCATTTGATACATTTTAATTTCGAGGATGAAATTTACTTAAGTGGTAGGATTTGTAAACATTTTAATTATATTGGTTACCTTAATGTCATATTTACTATTCAATTAATAATTTTTTTTTTATTGTGACTAATTATGTTTTACCGTGGAATGTACCTTTAACATCCTAAACAATCAACTTCTTAGCAAAGTTAAATATAATGTATATATAATTCAATTAAAAATGAAAATACATTATATGATATATTCTTTTAGCTATAAGCTTATAGTTTTTTGACTTGCTATAATTTTAAGTAAATCAAACCTAGGCTTGTCCTTGTATACATTTTTATATATTAAGTACATTTTAATTATTTAATTGGATTGACATTTAGGCAATAAATTAAGTTTTAATTGACTAATTGATGAGTTTAGTGTAAAGGAATAGACACTTGCATATTTGGAACGTTTGGATGGTTGGTGTTCGAAGAAAATGGTATAACTTCTGCATACAGTGTCTGTTTTGGACCCATGACCCCATTCCGAAAAGTTTCGCCGTGACGTATGATGGATTTTGGGCATTTGAATTCGTTTTTGAATAAAAAACGGCACTTAATATTTCTTAATTCCTTATTTTCAGTATTTACTTATTTTGTTTTGTAGCACACCCCATTAAGGGACTGCTGGTAAGTCATCTGTTCTTTCAGTATTTAAGATTTTAAAATATCTTGAAGAGTTTTTTTGTTTTTCATGAAATAAGAAAAAAAACGTTTATTTTCTTAAGGAGCAATCAGTTTGTAGTGTGTTGTAGATTCAATCTACATCACTAATGGGACCAAGAATCAATCCAATAAAATAAAATACTCGTATTCTTATGCTGTTTTATCTTCTGTGATTTTAAGACATGCACATAAGGTAATAAAATTATTAATTTATCCTGTTATCTTTCTTGTGCTTCAATCTATTTTTCATGTTGTGATGAGCCCATTCTACATTTTTGAATCATAAGAATAATTATTGCCAGCTCCATTTCACACGCACGTGCGTATATATAAATGAATTGTAGATATGTATTCATGATATTATCTCTTTATTATTTAAATCACATTGCTAATATTTTGAACTGAATGTTACTTACCGCTTGCTGGGTTATTTTTCAAAGAAGTTTACTTTTACTAAATTCCTATTTTCTAAAAAACTGATTTGGTCCTTTTGTGTGTCTCTATATCACATGAGTATTTACTATTTGATAATTCATCACTCAAAGACAAACAAGTAATTAAAATATTCTTTCATTCAGGTAAGTTAGAAAAGCGCGAAAGGTTGATAATTCTAGAAATGTACCCAAGATGAGATGATATATTATTTATTTTATATAAAAGTAAAAATTAATGATGAGTTTGGGGAAGTTTTATTTATAATAGGTACTGAAATAAGACTACATCAAGTTAATTTCCGTGGGCGGCTAGAGACAT
>CAIGRL010045499.1:0-10813 GCA_903798325.1 Fraxinus xanthoxyloides
TTTGTAGACCCTGAGCATTGCCCGAGGCTTTGCCTAAAAAGCATGGACGAGTCATACAAGATGGTTGGGCTTATTGAATCCGTATAGAGTTGGGACAAGATGATTCTCGAACTTCAGGCTGAGCGTGATCTTTTTTATAAAAGGAGTGGGATTAAGCTAAAGGGTACTGAGGTTGAGCTCTTGTTTTCAAGGGTTGAGGTCGTAACATGAAGATTGAGCTCGAGCAAAAAGAAAAAGAGTTTGAGGAATGCTCGAAAAGGCCTAGGAAAAGGTGAGTGAGGACTTCAAAGCATTTGAGGAGTTCAACAAGCTGAAGGGCAACTACACAACAGACTCGTACACTCTAAGTTTTCGATGTCTAAATGACGACCTAAAGGCCATCTTGAGGTTGCAAACGAACTCGATCCTTTTGAGTTCAATTACATCATGCACAATGACGATGATGAGGTCGAGATTGAACATGAAGAAACTGAGTACGACCACAACGGTTCCAACAGGTCCCCAAGCTCTCTGATATAGATTAGTATTCTTGAGCATAAAATTTTTTCGTAATGAGCACGAACATATAAAAAATTTATTTTGATAAAATGAATTTAAGTCTTTTGGTCGAGCATTATATTGCTATATTTCACTTTTTCTATATGTACAAGTAAATGTCTCAATGTAAATATTGAATAAACTCGACCTAATGTAAATAACAAACCGCAAGAAAAAATTGTGATGCCAAGTATATTACCAATCTAGAGGACTTACATGATAATAAATCTTGATGCAATAAATTACATATCTCGATGACTATCATGACAATAAATTCTCATGTTTAAAGTTTTTTGGTTGTCGAGTGTTATATGAGGTCTACATGTTTGGGGAAATGACTTACGCAATTGTGCAATTGGGTTTTATTCAAGCATTTCCTTAGGAAAATAAGTTTTCAGCCCCTTGCTCCGGACAATGCTCTGTTATGCTTGCTCAAGGAAAGGTTTTAGGTGCTTGCTCAGGGGGCAAGACTTTGAAGCGTTTGCATGGAGTAAGGTTTTGTGTCCTTAATCTGGACAAGGCTTTGAAGTGCTAGCAAGGGGTAAGACTTTTAGTGTATGCATGGGACGAGGATTTGAAGTACTTGCATGGGACAATATTTTAGGAGCTTTCATGGGATAAGGCTTTGAAATGCCTACATGGGCAAGGGTTTAAGTGCTTACTCGGAGGCATGGATTTGAAGTGCTTGCACTAAGCAAAGCTTTAGATGCTTGCTCGCAACAAAGTTTTAGGTTCTTGTATGACAATGCTTTGAAGTTCTTGTATGGTACAAGGCTAAAGTGCTTGCACAATGCAAAGTTTTGAAGTGCATGCACATGATAAAGGCTTTGTTCAACATCATAAATGGAACATATGAATTTATTAGCGGAGTATATACCGACGAACGAGATCAATGGGGGTGTATTTCTCCCAAACAAATGTTATAAATAAATGGGAGAGAAAGACCAAATAAATGAATAAATGAAGATGGGGTAGGCAGGCTAAGAATATAATGTAAAAGTAAATCGGACAAGTACTACACAAAGTTAGTAAACTACTTGTTTCAGCGTTCCAATATCTCAAGAATGGTTTTTTCGACATTTCTCTAAAGGTGTATGCTCTTCCAAGAACATGTTGTATGGCTTCAAAGATGTATTAGAACCTTTTCGATTTAGCTCATATAATAAGTAGTTGACAAAAAAAAAAATCACAAAAGAGGAAGTTTTATTGATTAAATACAATGACCTTCTAATTTTTTTTAATTTGGCTAAAAGCTAATTTTTAAGTAAGCCTCGATTTTTGTAGCTGTTATTAGCTTACACTGGTAGAGGAGGTATCATAAAGATCTAGGAGAGTGAGCAGTACGAGCTAAGAGGCTCCCATACTGCGATTTGGCCCAAGATTCCTAGGAGCATGACTTGCTACTTCTGCTTTCCTGAACACTATATCCTGACTCTAAAGCTTGTGGGCTTGACTTTTTTGTTAATGTGTTTGAAAGTTCTATTTGATAAGAGGTGATCCTTAAGGAAACATACTCACTGACTTTTTTGAGGAGGTATATGTGTTCTATTATATTTTCCTCAACCTTGGGACTATAACGCCCGAGGATGGGTAGGCTAACCTCAATAGGGACCACTACCTCTATGCTAAAGTCTAGCATATATGGTTTTTTCCCAAATGGTCATGTATGATGTTCTATAGGCCAGAGGATAGCTAATAGCTCATCTAGCTAGGCTCTCTGGGCATCCCCGACTCTTATTCTAAGGCCTTACCACATAATTCGATTTGTTACTTCCGCAAGTTCATTACTCAGAAGGTACGAGATTGATGTCATGCGATGATCGATCCAGTTAATGTAAAAGTCTCTAAATCTGAAGGTTCAAAATCTCACGATTGTACATTGTTAATACATTAAGTAGGTTGCAAATTAGGTAAATTAGGTGAAGGCGAACCCAGCCTAGGTGGTCTGAGACCGCGGTTCGTCCGGACGGCGTCAGCATAGACGAAAAACGCAGCTTGTGTCGCGACATTTGGGACTACGCAACCTTCAATTCCAAATTCAATCTGTTGTGGAGCTGTTTGGGATGAATTGATACCATGGATAGGGCCTTCTGGGAGTGGGCAACTTGATGGTGGTGGTCGGCGTTTGGAGTGTTGGTCGGAGGTGGGATTTTCGACAGTTTGCTCCTTTACGGGTGTCTGTTTTTCCTTGCTAATTTCTGCCAGATTAATGGATGAAAATTGAAGTTGTTGGGTGGGAAATGCAGAGGATGTTGAGAAGGTTATGTTGGTATCAATGTCCGGCGATCTAGATGGCCGAAAGTCATCGGAATATTGGTGGCAACGAAAATGGAAACTTGAATTAGTTTAGGATTATGGTGATTTTTGGTTCCCGTGTATAATTTAATTTGGAATGTGATAAATTCATTTAAACGGGCTAGAATATTATTTGCAACATTTGTCAAATGTTGCGAAATGTGAGTTTTTTCGCAATGTTCACCAAACATTGCGAAATGTAACTTTTAGCAACATTTACCAAACGTTGCGAAAGGTGAAACCTTCCACAATATTCAATAAACGTTGCTAAAGGTGTCTACCACAACATTTTTCTAAAAAATATTGCCAAAACTCATTTATATTAACCAATGACAACATTCACTTACTNTCACTTACTAAAATGTTGCCAAAATACCCTTTTGGCAACATTTGCCAACAAATGTTACCTTTTTAATGTTGCAAATGACTATTTTTGTTGTAGTGGAAGTGCCCTCTAGTATGATGAGACTACCCCAAACCCTTGGAGGTGAGTTTTCACTATTTTGAAGTAGTATGCTAAAATTTCCATCTTGGCAAGGCATCATGAGAAAATACATTGGCTGCATTTTTGTTATCAGTTGAGATAATTTTTACTTCGAAGTTGACAATTACTACCATCATGGCATGGTTTATCATGCATGGTCAATATACCTTCCAAATCTCGAGCCCCAAATTTAATATCCTCAAGGTTTTCAGAGGTTGGCCTAGAGGTAAAAGCATACTTCCTAGCATATTTTTTGTAGCTACTGTGAGAGTCTCATCCTAAAGCTATTTTCCCAATGATGATGTTGATTGTCGATCAATTATTAACCTCAGGTGCCTTTTTCTGAGTATTGTCATTCCTTGGGCATTCTTCGTGGCTAACAAAGACCCCAAGAAAATATCTTATTACCATAGACACAATCTTTCGTGATAGGGATTTGCATGTATATTTCGTAAGTCCATGATCCCGATGGAACTCACAATAATTCCTTCTATCTCTGGTATCTAGGCGAACATCATTCTTGAAGGTATTTCAATTCCTTGAGATCTTTAATCTCCGTTAGAATGTTGGACGTCGAGGTGTTAAGATGTGTGAAGGATATTGAAGGAGGGTCTAGCCTCTGTCTACCCCCGAGCACTATCATGTCGTTATTATACTTGTGCTACCTTTTTTGCTTTGATTTTCCAGTAGTTGGGCCTATTCCTTTGAAAACATACTCTCCTCCATACTCATTTATTTCTTATCCCTGTGAGGAGCTTGGTTATGGACTTTAATGTGATTTTTCATAAAAGACATTAAGATCATTTTTACTTCAAAGTTAGCAATGACTGTCATCACGACCATGTTTTATCATGCAGTATCAATGCATCTTCCAAATCTTGAGCCCCAGATTTAATACGCCGAGGTTCTCGGAGGTAGCTTAGAGGTAAAAGCATACATCCTAGCATAATGTTTGTAGCTACTGTGAGAGTCTCATCCTAAAGATATTTTCCCAAACATGATATTGATTGTACATGTTGTTGATCAATTATTAACCTGGGTGCCTTCTTCTAAGTATTTTCATTCCTTGGGCATTTTTTCGTGGCTAACAAAGACCATAAGAAAATATCTTACCAAAAACACAATCTTTCGTGATAGGGATTTGCATGTATCTTTCGTAAGTCCATGATCCTCATGGAATTCACAATACTTCCTTCTATCTATGTCATCCAGGAGAATATCATTCTTGAAGGTATTTCAATTCTTTGAGATCTTTAATCTCCATCAGAATGTTGGACCTTGAGGTGTTAAGATGTGTGAAGGATGTCGAAGGAGGGTCTAGCCTTTATCTACCCTGAGCAGTATCATGTCGTTGTTACACTTGATTTACCTCTTAGGTTTGGATTTTTAGTGGTTGGGCATATTCCTTGGAATTCATACTCTCCTCCATATTGATGTATTTCTTATCCCTGTGAAGAGCTCGGTTATGGACTTCAATGTGTTTTTTGATAAAGAAATTAATATCATTCTTCCTTCAAAGTTGGCAATCACTGCCATCACTAGTATGGTTTATCATGCGGGGTCAATACACCTTCCAAATCTCGAGCCTCAAATTTAATATCCTAGAGATTGTCAAAAGTTGACCTAAAGGTAAAAGGATACTTCCTATCATACTGCTTGCAACTACTATGAGAGTCTTATCCTAAAGCTATTTTCCTAATGATGATATTGATTTTACCTGTTGTTGATCAATTATTACCCTCCTATGCCTTCTTCTGAGTGTTGTCATTCCTCGGGCATTTTTCGTGGCTGACAAATATCCTAAGAAAATTTCTTCTTACCACAAACACAATATTCTGTGATATGGATTTGCATGAATCTACGTGCATATGACTTGGTATGGTTAGTTGGCTTGGATATCGGTCCAAGTTAAAAAAAATCATGCCTTTTTTTTTCATTATGTAGGGCTATCAATAAACGAGATAATGAAAATAGTAAATGGTCGGTTTCCCAAAACCATCCTACATATCCGATAGTTTACTAATGTTTACATCAAAATGAAAGCAATGCTACAACCGTCATCACTGGCGGACCCGGGGGTCCTAGCAACTTTGGAGAATTTTTTTTAATAAAGACATGTTCGGTATCCCATTGAAATCTAAACTTTAATTTAAATCAAAGTTAACAATTGATTTTAATAGTATATTTCACGGAATTAATAACTATTTCACTTTTAACAAAATTTACTAAAACTGTGATTTTAATATCCACCAAATAGGGACAAAATCAAAATAAATTTGAATTTCGATAACTCGCTAATTTTAAAAATCCCGACGATTGTACGCTAATCGAATCTATAAGTTGCTTATGTCATTTCAAAACTTATTTTGAAAACTACATTATGGGCATATCAAATAGTCCAAACAGATATCGAAAATAGTTAAAAATACATTAAATGTGAGTCTTAAAGAAAGACGTGTAACTCGCATTTTTTTAAAAAAATGTAATTATTTCAGTTACAGTTATTATATTTGCGATACAAATTTCTCAATATAAGTTTCATCATTTTATTAGAAAATTTTATATGGAATATGACATAAAATTTTTTCAAAATTTTACATCTGAAAAAGTCATAACTCATGTAAATTTTCGGACGCAAAATTACATGGGGTATGATTTTTTTGGATGTAAATTTTTTTATTGTAAAACTTCTCCTAATTTCTTTGCAAGTTCAATTGTGTCCCCTAACTTTAAAGTTATGTGTCCGCCCCTGACCGCCATTTAAATTAAAAACAAACAAAAATAGCAGTGTATTTTTTAAATCCAAAATTGCTTTTTTGGCCCGATTTTCATTTGCAAAAAAAAACTGAGATTGACGAGTAGAGATTTTAATAAGCACTTGCACCTTCAAAAAGAAAAAGAAAAAATAAAAAATTCTAACTACATAAGATTCCACCCATCTAGTATAATATACACACAACTAAAAGATTAAAATAAATATAATAATAATAACTAACGCATAAGATAGATGAAGACATATTCGGTGAAGTTTCGCAAGCATATGAGATAAGTAGCAAGTAATAATGTTGTAAGTAAAGAGTATCATTCCATGAGAAATAAACTATATTAAATTATACTGATCCATTATCAAATTTGAATGTAAATGTAATATAAGAGAGATCTTAATTGTTTATTTATTTCTAAGTTAATCTACTAATTATCCATGGTGTTTTAAACCAAAGGCGTGGTCGGTCATGCTTAAAATCCAATTAAAATTGAAAATATAGTCGTTATTGATTCTCACTCGTCTAATAAAAGTCAACAATAACAACTAATTTTTTAATTTTAATCTCTATCAAACGCGCCCCAAATATGTGAATTATGTATTGAAATTAGGGATGACAGAAAAATTTGACAAACTCGATACCCATTGGGCCCCCCCTGAACGAAGCGGGGTTTACCCGCTTAATCGGGTATTCGGATCGGGGACGGGGCGGGGAATTTTGCCTCGAGGCGGGTTCAGAGCAGGGATGGGTAATTTTTTTAATTTTTTTTAGAATTCAATACTTTAAATGAAAAATTTCTCAAAATTTCATTAGTTATAATAGAAAATGACAACTAAAATTATTTAAAAAAATATGACAAACAATAAAAATCTTACTTTTATCAAATATATTTGAATAATTTAACTTTTAAAAATAAGTAAAGATTAAAAACTGTATTATTGTCTCAGTCTAATGAATGAGTACAAAAAAATGAATTATAAAAAAAAAAAATTAAACGGGGCAAGGGTCTTGCCCCACCTTGTCTTAAACGGGTAACAACGTGGGGAATTTATTGGCGGATAGGGGGTGGGGCAGGTTGCCCCGACCCTGCCCCGTTCTCATCCCTAGTTGAAATTTCGAATCCAATTATTATTATTATTATTATTATTATTATTATTATTATTATTATTATTATTGTTGACATAAGTAATTTAGTGTGGTTTCTATATTCTTGATAATCGGTAATCTAATTTTATTTAATTATCTCTCCCGAAGTAAATTAAACATATTCTAAGCACAAACACGATCATAGTCCTTTTTTAAATTCATATGCAAAGTAATCACTAAGTCTCATGATAATATATATTTTTGCACACACCATATACGTTATTCCTACCATCTATTGCCCCTGTGTTGAAATTGTAAAAATCTAAATCTAGTATGAACCAACCGAAAAATAATAAGCAACTAATTACTCAAATATTGTGAAGTATTTAAATAATTCAATGAGGCATATAAGATCAATCAAGAATACGATTAACTAAATTACTTTGTCTTTGAACTAAAAATAATGAACAAAATGGTTCATCTTCATCCCAACACAAAAAAGATCAAGCCTAGCATATTTCTAATGATATTATAAGAAGAATATTGAAAAGATATTACCCGAAATATATATGAGTAAAATAAATATGTTAAAGCAATTTCTTGATCTTCAATCTTAAGCCTTGAATCTCCACATTCTTAATGTTATTTACCTTTGATTTCTTCCTAGGTTTGCTCTCCTCCCTCTTATGTTGAATTTGACTCTCATAATTGAGCGACATAGTTATACGAGAAATTTTTGTTTCTCGATTTCAAGACTTTTTTCTCGGCCCATCTGTTTTATACCCTACCTAGAAATACGAAAACTCTTCTTTATGAAATTCCTAAGGTTGAACATTGAGAGAAAAAGACTACAAAGTGATTCTTTCATATTATATCTTTCAACCTTCGTTCGTGCAAGAGTTTTGGTGAGAAAAAAATCGAATTCATAATTCAAATACCAAACCACTACTTTCTCTACATCTGGTCAGAGTTTTGAAGATCGAGGGAAGTTGACAGGAGTTCCTATCTGTGAAGAACGGGTCTTTGATCGTGATCCACGGAAAGCTTTAGCAACAGCAGCTAAAGATTGGTGTATGGAAGCACGGGATCCTGGGAGAGCTGTAAGAAGTATAGCCGGGAGGTCAGATAGTACGGGTCGTCTAGTCTGACAGACTGTAAGTTGTTAAATTTTTTATAGTGAATTGACTGGCAAAGTGCCCGGAGTTTTTCTTAGTTGGATTTTTCAGTGATCATTCTGGTGTCGATTCTGCTTTCATTATGTTGATTGATCATGCAAACTAAGGTATTCATACTTAGGACTAAATTGACTTGTATGAATAATCATCTAGAAAATAATTAAAAAGTGACTTGTTACTGTTTAATTTATCAATAATTTTAATTCCGCATTATACACCTATTACCCCGTCAAGGTGTTTTTAGGGTCGAACTACGCGTTTTTCAATTAGCATCAGAACCTTAAATCGATTCCTAACCGTTATCATAATATTCTAGATGAGTCAATCATTGTCACACTCTATACTTCGACGAAAGCAATTATGCTTACTGGAAAGTTCGAACGAGAGCTTTTCTTAAAGTGTTGGATGAATGTATTTGGATTAGCATTCAAAATGGGTGGGTTCCACCTACAACAACTGCTATAGGTGTAGTGTCACCCACTGACATCTCACTATGGACCAAAACTAATTTGGATGAGTGTAACTGGAACAGTAAGGGCCTTCATGCCTTGTTCATGACTATGTCTGCTGAGGAGTTTATGCCGATGTGTGAAACTGCTAAAGAAGTTTAGGACATACTGGAAATCACACACGAGGGAACTAAAACGGTTAAAAACTCTAAAATGTGGATGTCGACCATTAAGTTTGAAGAGATTAGAATGAAGAACGATGAAACGTTCGATGAATTCTATGCGAAGTTGAACGGCATAGTTAATTCTAGCTTTAACTTAGGTGAAAAGATCCTCGAGTCTAATATTGTTAGGAAAGTCCTTAAATCACTGCCCGAGAAGTTAAGACCAAGGTCACTGCAATAGAAGAGAGTAAGGACTTAGATGCCGTTAAGATTGAGGAACTCGTGGATCACTTCAAACTTATGAACTTATTGTTTCATAGCCCAAAAAAGTTAAATGATCGCCATGAATATTGATAGAGAATATAAGAGCGAGTCCACTGATACTGAGACCCTTAGCGACATGAAATAGCTTATTTCGTTAAAAAATTCTGGAAGGTGATGAGAAATAGGGGAAAGCCTCAGGAGCTGAATAGTGAGGTCTCTAGTAAACCCTCGAGAGGTAGATGTGAGAAAACGACATTTAGGACTCCCGTTAATAAATCTCAATATGTCCACGCTATGAGTACAATGGGTATGGTCACATATGAGTGAATGGCCTTTTCCTCGATTGTTACAATTGAATCTCACCGTGAGATTGAGAAGGTTGAAAAGGAGGATGAGAGTGAAAAGTTTGAAGAAGAGTCTGATGATGAGATTGATATTCACGAATCTTATCGTGAATTGTTTAAGGAAAGTCTCAAAATTAAGAAGGTCAATAAAGCCTTCTTGAAAAATGTGAATGAACTTGAACTTGACGTGAAAAACTATTAAGTGGCCTTTAGGACTTGACTAGAAAAGTGAATGAGTTGAAACTGGTTAATGAGAATTTGGAAATTAAAGTTAAATCATTAACTACGGATCTTGATAAATCTAATGTTTAACTTCAGTCGTTTATGAGTGGCTCACAAAAGCTGGACAATCTGCTGGGGATGAACAAGCCCCCTCGAAATAGGCATGGTCTGGGTTATGTTGATAACCATGATGCTACTGCTAGCATGTCCAGGACCACGTTCATTTCTGCCACCAACAAAGCTCGTGACCTAAAGATAAGCATGCTAAAGGATCAAGACCTACCAAACAGCGTAGGGTCAATCATTCTACTTTTCAGCGACAACCTTCGAGCAGGTTTGAACCTAGGTTCATTCCAACTTGCCACCACTATGGTGCATTGGGCACACTAGATGTAGGTGTCGTAACCGTGTGACTAGAAGTAAGAATCAAGATTTCACTAACAAAGTTAACTTTCTTGCAAATCAAGTTAGACACTTAACTTAGATGATGACTCGGTTAACATAATTAACTTCTACTTCTAAAAAAGTCTGGGTTAAGCGGAGCGACCTGGAAGGTAATGAAAATGGTCGTGCTCTTCATGATAAGGGCATTCAAATTTCACAATGATTTGTCATTTAGTTGCATGCATGTGCAATTCATCGTGTCTATTCATTCATGCATGCATCTTATCTATTTTTTAAATTATTTTTTGTTGTTTCTATGTCTGTGCATTCATTTACTTTAAGTGTTATTTTCAAAAAAATGGAAAAAATACAAATATATTTTTGGGCAAACGACTCATCGTTATGATTTTGAACATGTGTGGCCAAGTAAGCATTTATCTATTTTACAATGTTATTTTCATTGCTTGGTTCGATTTAATGTAGAGTATTGAGTATATGTGTTCTCATGTAATCATCTACACTACACACACTATGATCTTGTGAGTGAGTCGGACCGCATGTGTGAGATTTGGGATGATAGTCATGTATTAATAGGGTGACTTTGAATATGAATTGACTTATATTTAGATGACCTTAGCTCGTGA
>CAIGRL010045528.1:0-20961 GCA_903798325.1 Fraxinus xanthoxyloides
ATGGTGCCACTAACATCCTACAATTGGCGATATCAGTGAGCACTTTAACTTTTAGAAATATTAGGATTTCTTAAGAGTCTGTTTGGTACGGCTTAAAATCCAATTAAAATTGAAAATATGGTCGTTATTAGGTCCCACCCGTCTAATAAAAATCAACAATAACGGCCATATTTTCAATTTTAATCCGATTTTAATCTTTACCAAACACCCTCTAAGTATATTTTAATTTTTCGAACGGATTTGTTTATTTGTTGAGAATTAGATTCGTTTTGGAGTAATATTATGATGTTAATTAGTCAAGTTTTAGTAATATTTTGATGAACGATATCATGTCAAAACATTTCAAATGATTTAATAAATTAACTTTATTTTTAATAAAGTTGTAAAGTTTTATTGACACTTTGTTTGCCCCCCATTAAAACTATAATTCATTTTTCTTTCTCTTCTTATCAACTACACATTCTCCAATAAAATAATATTACACTAACCACAATTTTTTCAAAAAACACTATTCCAACCATTAAATTTGCAAATAATGGGGGCTGAATATGCCCATCATATTGAAATCTATTTTTTTTTTATTACAACGTTAAGAAATTCTTGTTTGCAAACGCGTCGAGTTACTAGAATTCGGGGTGTTACACAAGAATTAACTGTAATATTCTAACAATTGCCTAAATCAAAATAAGTTTGCTGCTCTTAAAGTAAGTTGCAAGTATCTCATGGTAAAACTGCTGAAAAAAGTTATGCCATTCAAAGAAGACCTAATCATTTAAAAGAAGATACGCAAACACCAAACACAAACAGAAACTCTTAAAGACTACTAGAGATTAGAAAATGACCTGAAAAAAGCTTTCTGAACAGAAGTACCTATGTCACCAGCCAAATATGCTTCATGCTTGAGAACTTGCCGGTGAAGATATTTAGCACAAAATTTGGCAACCACCTTACCTGTGAAATTCAATGCATTGATAAGAGAACAATAATGCGCTGACCAGATGACAAAGAAATTGGGTTGCAAAACTTGATTTAGAGCAAAACATTATTTCCATTCAAACTAATTATAGTCTTCAATAGATCCGTGTTGTGAGTATAAGAACTCATGACAATAAATTATGGTATACAAATGCCTACAGTCAACACGTCATCTTTATTTTGCCTACTCATATCTTTTGAATCATGGGTATATGATAAGGAATGCCGATTTGTATTCAAAAAATTTCATGCCATGGTAAAGGGCATGCACCCTAATTTAGCATGCAGCACAACAACAGGAGAATTAGAAAAACTCACCCCCATGACCATCATAAACGCCAAAGAATGAGGTGGAAGCATCCAAATCAATAAGCGCCGCATGCTTGAGAAAAAAACAATAAGACCGTAGTCAATGACAACTTGTATGACGAATCAAAAGGCACTAGATGCATAAAACAAGATGCAATCACAATATATTCCGCAACCTTATTTGTTAGTGACAATCATTTGAACACGCCTTCAATTTTATAACGAAACAACCATACAGAAAAAACTCAATAATACCATCTCAGCATCTAGACGGAGACCAAAACACCATAGCTGAGTGAACCTTCATAATTTTTCATGGTAGTTAAGAATATATCTCATTATTACAGAATTACCAAACTCGCATTATAATGTTATACAACCGTCTTTCCTTATTTTCTTTCTTCCACTACACTCAAAAGCTCCCTCTCTCGAGCAGCCTAGGTGCCCATACACTCTGTTAAGAAAATGTCTCCATTGATTTACCTCTGGCAGCATTGTTCAAATTACCAAACTGAAATTATTTATTAATCTAACAGAATAGACAACTTGAAGAAAGCGCCACATGTGGAACACTGCATTTACAAGTTCAGACCCACAATTGAACGAGGGCTCTCTTCTAGCTTTACTACATCGCTGGGGGGAAAGGTTAGATTAATCTGACAATGAATGTCCTAATCACCACTAAGCCTTCGGCTGACACAGGACAAGCCAATGGATATGCAACTCAACCAGAAACCCTTAAGGTAAGGCAGAGACAATTCTTCTGTTTTACCATTTCCATCTTGCTTCTGAAACCAATTACTAGACCTCTCACAAATTTTAGGGGGAACGCATCAGGCAAGGGATGTTTAACTTTGAAGAGGCAATGTAATCTCAGATGCAACAAAGCGTGTATGACTTCTAATTGTTCTAAGGGGATGGAATCCCCATATTGACGTCCTAACCCTTATTTAAGGTCATTTGTGCACATATTACACCAGCCTATCTTGGCAACACTCCAAATCAACTAAATCTGATGGCATATGCTGAACGTCAAAAATATGATGAAAGCCAAATCACCAATCCATCAGCTTTCACATTAAACCATTTCTGGTGTTATTCATTCTCATTCAAAAACTTGCTAAATACTGACTAGCAATGAAACAATAAGCGAATGGCATACTGCAATCAACAAGCTTACGGCTAAAAATGCATCAAGTATCGTAATGAACAAAATTTGAGTGATTACTTACAGCATCTTCCATCGTAGCACGCCATCCTTGCATGGATGATAAGCCATATCTAAGCCTACTGTTCTTACCATCTTCAGAAAATTTCTCTGTTTTAGGAGCACTGAGGTATATACCCATCTCTAACTGAAATTGAGAAACAGACACTACACAATCACAAAGTCATTCAAACGAAAAGGTTTTTAAAGACGAGAAATCTGGAACGTGTGGAAACATAATTTTTGCTCGTTCAACCACTCTATAAGTTCATAATTCTAAAGCCTAGCTATCCATTTCACATCTCAAAAAGAAGCCCGAAAAATAATCAAAATCCGATTATCGAAAGTTCCCTTTTCAAGACGTAGTACAATCAGCAGTTAAACAGATAATGGGTCGCGAAAATATAAAAACCGATACTTACGAGACATGATCAGTGTCAAGAAAAGATATTTTAAAAACCCGGCTAAAAAATAATAAAAATGGACACAAGAATAAAGGCAAGATGCAAAGAGATCTATGGAGGATTTTATAGTCCTTACATGGCCAGTTGAAGAATCGCTCGATTTTCTGGATCTTGATATAGAAAGAAGCTAAATGGATAAAAAAAAAATATTTAGAATTATAACCAGTACAAATGTGGGGGGATAGCCAAGTCAGGGCTTCAGATTTTTGACGGAGATAAGTGGATATAACGGGACTGTAGATTAAAGATGAGAGAAGATACAGAGTTGCTGTACGAGCAAGGGGGAGAGAGACCTCTTATGACTGGAAAAAAGGACCGGAGACCTTGCGGGTAGCAATCATACGGGTACAGGAAATTATCCACAGGCAGAATACGGTGGGTCCCCATTTTTTTAGCAATATTTAGGGCCCATCTGTTAGCGGTAAATCCAATTAAAATTGAAAATATAGTTGTTATTGAGTCTTATTCGTCTAATAAAAGTCAACAATAACAGCTAATTTTTTAATTTTAATCCGATTTTAATCTCTAACGAACGAGCTCTTAATTTATGTATGGTCTGCCTCCTCTTGGTAGTGGAATTCAATTTTTTTGTAAAAGATCTGTTTTTTATTTCATGTACTTGCAGCCTTCTTCCACTTGAGATAATCAATAATTCATTTGTAAAAAAAAAGAGTTAACGACCTTTTTCACAAAACGTCGCTTAGCAGTCCCGGGGCGTCCCCTTTGTCAGTGGAATTCAAATTTATGTAAAAAATCTGTTTTTTTATTTCATGTACTTGCAGCCTTCTTCTATTCGAGACGATCAATAATTCATTTGTACAAAAAAAAGTTAACAACATTTTTCACAAATCTTTGACATTTTGTCAAAAAGGTTGTCAATTTTTGTGTAATTTAAAATGAGTTTGAAAAATAAGTATTTTTGTTTTCATAGTTGTCGAACAGGAGCTTAACAATATGGTAGTTGGAATCTATTCGCAGCATTATTTAATCCTTGTTTGGTATTGCTTAAATTTTTTATGAAAGATTAAGTCAAAGTTAAAAATTTATTTTAATCACATATTTCATATGATTCATAACTTTTCAATCACATATTTTATCAATTTTTATCAAAATCTGTTAAAAATAATTTTTTTAGCTACACCAATCGGGAATCTAATGTTCATATCGGTGCAGTGTGATGGAACAATTCTACATCTATAACATTATGAAAAATCATTAGACGGTGAATATTGAACTCCAGTTATAAGCCAATTAACGGGTATAACTTTGATATTGCCACACCGCATGCAATTATTGCTACATATAACATAAAATTTTACTTTCCACCATAATGCAACGAAGACTACATTGCCAAACTTACACATCGTATGATTAGTCTGTGTACTTGTAGTCGTTAGTCCTTACATAATATAGATCTGCATAATAACGCATTGTTTTATATCGGTACAATCTAGAGTAACGATGGTAGTACGTTAAGATGTCTACTTTAGCTATCATCTAGTATTCGTGACCATTTTGGGGAATTTCCCCCCTTTTTTTTCAATTATCTAAAAGTAGTCGCGTTCAAATTTGGATTATAAATGAATACAACAAATTAATGAATGAAATATGATGTACATGTGTGATTGAGCATGTTTTTTCAAAGTCAAGGGTCTACTACATTACACCCTTAACAATCAAATATCAAAATAGATAACTTGGTTGGCCAACATGTCAATCGTGACCTCGTTAAGGCATCACGATTATGACATAAATTAACATGTCGTGAGAGTACATTTAGCAATATTAGCAATTCACGTGGTCTTTGTATATGTCAATTAATCAATGTTCAAATACTGAAACATCAGGCACCATCTTACAAATAGAATATATCATTGTACATATTCGGAGTATAACACAAAGGACGTCGTGTTAATGTTCAATAAATGAGCAATGTCAATTTAAATTAAGCAACCCGCTCTCCTCCTCATAGCATTCACGGAGTTATAGAGTGTATACTTGTCCATCGTAGTCTTATCACTAATATTCCATTAATTAATATATCACGTACATGATGACTATTTTTAGTTAATTATTTCGTTAAAATGAAGTAAAATTAATTATTTGTCTCCGTATTTAACAGCTAAACGAGCAAAAAAAAAAGTTCTTTATTCTAGAGCACATTAATAGGTGTTGTTAAGAACATGATTTGTTGATTAATGAAAAATTAATGATAAGAACGGGATGAAAAATTACGGACATAAATGTAATTATGAATAAATGTGATTTGAATATAACATATTATTTTTATACCTAAAATGGGCCATATTTTGACAATATTATACAGAAGTGAACATCCGTAAAATTAGACAATAAGCGATGGACATTTCCTGCAGTTTCACCTAAATTTTTACTCGAATTCTTTTATTGGGTCGGGACTCTAGATTCCTATTCCAGTACAAAACATAAAAGACATATTAGCACAAAACGTCTTTACGTTGCACGTTTTATTGTCGAATACATCATTTTCCTCAATTTTCATCCATTTTCTCTATAAAAATATGTGAAATGACAAATTTATCCTCTTATTTAAATAAAATAAAAAGAAAAGGAGAAACCAATAAAGAACTATTGTAACCACGTGCTCAAATTTTTCAAAAAATACAAATGTCTCAATCAAATAATTAAAAATTAAAACCAAAACCAAAAATAATTTTAATAAACTCAACCCAACCCCATCACTACATCACCGCCTGTACCACCAGAACCAACATCCCTACCAAAAAATCCCAACCACCATCTCCATCTCCACCCCACCACAATCCCCCACCAAAAATTATCCAAACCCTTGTCTCCAAAATCAAGAAATACTTTTTCCGTTTCCTCTGAAGAAACCTTTAGCGAGAATGGCTTATTCACCTCATGATTGTTCAACGCTTGAAATTATACGCCATCATCTTCTTGACGATCTTGCCTTCATGGAAACTCATTGCCCACCTTCCAGTTTTACAGAATTCCAGATTTCTCGAACTTCAAGCAGTTCAAGTTAATTAATTTGTGAACTTACAACTGATTCTTCTGTCTTTAACTGAAATTTTAGCTTTGAAAACAAGAATATTACAAGCACAAACCTTGAATATTCCTAGTTTTTCAGCTTGGAAACTGATTATGATTACTCAAATTTTGAAATAAAGCCTGTTGAAATGTTTGCGAGATTGTCCTCCGTGTTTACCTTACCAAGTGCGGTGGTCCGACTGCTCCGATCAGTGGTTGCTACCTATAAAAAGAGGTCGGGGCTTACTCCCCCGTTGTACCTCCGGCTGAGAATCAGTAATCGGTTTGTAAGAGTAGGAATATAGTATAATGCGAATTCATATAGTTTGGCTTTCAAGAGGACCAACATTTCTCACATTGGAGGTATTTATAAGCACCTATTGCTACGCGTGTGTTTGGCAGTTGCTGGTGCCACGTGTCCCACGTAAGTCTCCCCACTTCCCCCATGTTCTCGTGGAATGACCCCCACTTCTCAAGTGGTGGGTTGTACCCAGGTTTACCGTTTGTCGGTACTCGTCTAGCACATTGTCATTTATGTGATTGAGTGTAGCGTTGGACCCATAGTGATAGACGATCTGTGTGGACGTAGAGGATTTTATGGGGGTCGACGGTCTTATGGGGATAGATGATCTTATAGTTGTAGATGGTCTCATGAGGGTCGACGACCTCATCTTATAATGGTAGACGACCTCATCTTATAGTGGCAAACGGCCTCCCGTGGGTCGACAAACTCATAGTGGTAGATGCCTCATGGGGGGGTAGACGGCTTCATGGGGGTCGATGACCTCATGATGGTAGACGCCTTAGGGGGTAGACGCCCTCATGGGGTTGATGACCTCATGGCGGTAGACGCTTCATAGGGGTAGACGCCTCATGTTGGTAGACGACCTCATAACAATAGATAGCCTCATAGTGGTAGACGGTTTTGTAGTGGTGCTCTACATGAAGTGAACATCAAGTTGTTCTCACCCTACTGAGTATCTTGAATAATTATTGATGTCATCTTGTATCGCTTGTAAAATAAAGAAACTTCAATGAAATGAAGCTTTCCTTGAATATTTGCGTTCCTCAATTGAAGAAAATGGAGTGGGAAAATACAGTTTAGGTGGTGGAGCAGAGTGTTCAAGATTACGACGAGAGGAAGCATTACAGGGGAGTCAGGCTGTGACAATGAGGAA
The DNA here is from genome assembly GCA_903798325.1 of Fraxinus xanthoxyloides. Classification (NCBI taxonomy): domain Eukaryota; kingdom Viridiplantae; phylum Streptophyta; class Magnoliopsida; order Lamiales; family Oleaceae; genus Fraxinus; species Fraxinus xanthoxyloides. The sequence continues at coordinate 7,167 of CAIGRL010045528.1, forward strand.
AGTTCGCAGCAGAGATACGCGATCTGATCTTAATGTAGCTGCCAGGGTTTGAGGATTTTTTGGTGGGGATCAATTGTGGTGTGTTAGAGATGGAGATGGTGGTTGAGATTTTTTGGTAGGGATGGTGGTGCGGGAGGTGGTTGTGGTGCTGGGGTTAGGTTGAGTTTATTAAAATTATTTTTGTTTTTTGTTTTGATTTTTAATTGTGTGTTTGAGACTCATTTGTAATTTTTGAAAAATTTGAGTTTATGGTTGCAATTAGTTCTTTATTGTTTTTTTATTTTCTTTTTATTTTATTTAAATAAGAGGGTAAATTCGTCATTTCACAGATTTTATAAAGAAAATGGATGAAAATTGAGGAGAAGGATATTTTTCGCAATAAAACGTGAAATAGGGGTGAGAATGTGAAAAACTGTGACGCAGGCACGTTTTGCACCCTAAATATCAAATGTGGGGAAGTTTTGTGCTAATAAGCCAAATATAAAATGTTCCCCCCCCCGCCTCCCCCTCTGGCTCGGGAGGAGGACACTGAACTCTCAGAATTTTTCTCTTCGGAGTCACAGATCCATTTAATTTTCTGTACCCAGTAAGTTCTATCTGTTTATGCGTGTAAGTATTTACATGAATTTTCTTCATAATCTATTTCTATATTATTGTAGTAACCATAAAAAAAAAAAAATGTACTGGAAGGGTTTTACCGCAAAAAAATTCCTAGGAACCGGATTCTTAGTTTCTCAATCAGCAGGAAAGGTGAAAAAGAATCTATTTCTATACGACAATTACCACCGCGTACGCGCTGGTATGTATTTGTGTTTACTGTAGGTAAAGAATTAGCCCCAACACTAAATTTTAGGATTATGTTTGTTTTTGGCAGAAAAATAGCGTTCAGTCCTGCTTATGTTAGTATAGTTTGCTTCTTGAATACACTGGGAGGCTCTTCTTTTCATTGTTTTCCCATTCCTTTTTTTATTTTATTTTATACGAGAAGCAGCGCTATTGGTTTTAGTTTGGGGGCTTAATTATAGTTGATTAATATATTTTTTTGGAAATTAAAAAGTGGGTTTCTTTGATTTCGACATCCATTTGGTACTTATGGTCCAAGTTTTTGAATTTATTATTAATTTCTTTTGCTCGTTATTTTATATAGGAAGCTAATAACATCGTTATTCTCTCTTCTTGGGCTTTATATGTGCTTTGGGAGACTTGTTTATGACACATTTTTGGCTTCTCTGAAGTCCAAGCATTTTATGATAGAATGAGTTCCCGAAAGAAGACACCTTTTCAGAAGCACAGAGAAGTCGAAGAGGCGAAGAAAAAAGTATTTTTTTAAATTAAGAAAAAATAATTTAAATACCTCTCCCCCCTCCACGACACTGTTTTATGTTCTATTCAATCTTTTTATATTATCAGAGGGTGGAGGACGAAACAGCTAGATTATATCAAGAGTTTTTAGAATCATTTCAAGTGGATGATACGCCAGGGTCCAAGACCTTTGTCAGAGGTGGAACCATCAATCCAAACGAGCGGCTAAAGAATGATTCTGAAGGTCAGTTGCGAAATAATAAAATTTATCTAAGTTATTCCCACAGAAACTTTTGGAAAGAACTCAATATTTATTTTTAGTTTTATTTTTTGATGCAATGTGGATAAATGAATGCTTTCTTCATTTTTACGTGGACACATTAATAAAATTATGGGCCTTTTCTATCATTCGCCGATGGCAGGTGGAAAGTCCAAAGATGAGAATTCTGGTTTAAAGAAGGGGAGTAGGTAACAATTGCTTTTGATCAGCTATTTCATAATGCTTGTATGATTAGGCATTCTGAGGATGATAATCATGTGGTGGTGATCTTCTCAGATACAGTTCTACTGCTTTGGTTTTCACAACACAAAAAGTTAGCAGGCTAAATATTTGTCATTGACCTTTCACTTTGATGCATTTGGAGATGATGGTCTTCTCTTGAGATATATGGAGAGACCAATTTTAGTACTACTGCATTTTTTTGCTGCTCTATGACAGCACTTACCTTGAAGTATACAGCATGCAATTTGTGTAGTTTGAAATTAAATATACTCTCGTTGAAGGTTCAACTCATAGTCCAAGTTATGTGGCAGCCAAAGCTGTGTAGCAATCGTGAAATGTAAGCATACTAGGTCTTCTCATTCTTGACTGGGCTTTTGCAGCGGCATGCATGTTAATCTTGTGCTACAGCGATGATGAAATTTCAAGCTATAATTGGGATTACAAAGGTTTATACACACAAGTAATAAATATTCTGTCTAGGCCTAATTCTAAGGTCAATGATAGCTTCTACCTAAACTTTGTCTAGCATTATTCTAGGATAATTCAAACCACAACACTCAAGGGCTGAATACATAAACGGAAAAATAAAATAACAGGGAATGCAATTTCCTTATTAGGAAATTTGTACGGCAGAATTCCAACAGTTCATATAATGATATACTGTTGTATGTGTTTATATATTGGACCCTGGCTTTGAAATAATCATTTTACTATAAACCATAAAAGATTCCGTCTTTTTTAAATCAAATCTTTCTGGAGGGATATCTGACAAATATGCTTTGTTATTTACATGGCATCGTTTTACACCAAAAACCAATATAAATATTGGTTTAGAATTATACATATTTAACCTTCCACGTCCCGCTGTTTTGATGGAATATCCTTGGAAATTCTGGAAATAATTTAATAACAGCTTTATGAGAAACAGAATTTTTGAGTGAGACTTAGAACTTGTGTATCTACTGGGGAAGAATGCCTGGGATGTGTTATTGTGCTACAGCAAACATTTCTCCCTTAGCAAATCTCAAATGATTTCCTATTGGTTCTTGTTTGTTTACGCTCGACGTTCTTGCCTTCTCTTTTTCTCTTTATTATTGAGATTTCCTCTTTTTTCTTTTTCTTTTCAAGAATGTTCTTGCCCACATGAATATTAGATTATAGTTGAGCTTCATACAGGTATGTGCCATCATTCATCCCACCTCCTATGGCAACAAAGGGTAAAGATTATGAAAGGAAGGTTAGGGAGCACATGAAACTTTTCCTTGAGGTTGAATGAGATTGTAATTGTCTATTAATAGTTTGCTTTATAATCTGCAGATGGAGGAGAAGTCGAAGGAGAAACAAAAAGGAAAGTCCCGGAACATTGATCATTTTATGGAGGAGTTGAAGCATGAACAAGAAATGAGGGAGAAGCGAAACCAAGAGCGTGAACATTGGCGTGATACTCATCCTGGTGACAATTCTGCTGTAAGTGTTTATATCAAACTTGTTCGTGTAAATTAAAGGATAATGTTCGGCTGGCTCTCTCTCTCTCTCTTTCTCTCTGACAAGATCTGGTCACATTGCTAATTGCTCAATAGTAATGCTTATGATAGGCATTTCCATTTGAAACATTCATGCTTTCTTGGGATTTAAGTATATTAGAGTATCTCTAATCATGGTGTAAATTTGGTATCTTCAAAACCACTTTTACATCCTCATTTACATTTCTGAGGATTTAAATTCAAATTTGCTCCAAGGAGAAGATCTAAACCCACTTTTGCCCCATGGATGTAAATTTACATTTTCTATCAGAAAATGCAATCTTGCATTTCCTTTGCATCTCTCCATTGAGAGGTTTCCGATTTGGAGATCTAATTAATATTTTAGATCTATTTTTACACCAAGATTGGAGATGTTCTTATGTCTTTGTACGAAAATGAGGGATATAATTTCACGTGGATCTAGATGAATTTGTTGGAGCTTTTGGAGCGTTTCCTATTGCTCATCTTCAGTTTGGTGCGAATGTATGCGTAACTATGTTTATCTTTCCTCAGCCATCCAGCCGGTTTGATGAGCTGCCAGATGATTTTGATTTGACTGGTAAACCTGGATCATTTGACGAAGGAGATCCACAAACGACAAATCTTTACGTCGGAAACTTGTCACCTCAGGTAAGATTCTTTTGTACTCCGTGCATTGCACCTTAATATTTCAAGTCCTGGCTTGTTTACTCTTCTGTAACTGGCTTCTCTATGGGTCAAGGAATGCTTTATTAACCTTTCACTATTATTTATTTTCTTCTGTTAGGTTGATGAGAATTTCCTTTTGCGGACTTTTGGGAGATTTGGACCTATTGCCAGTGTCAAAATAATGTGGCCGAGAACAGAAGAGGAAAAGAGGCGGCAGAGGAATTGTGGTTTTGTAGCTTTCATGAATAGGGCTGATGCTCAGGCTGCAAGGGATGAAATGCAAGGTTGGTTCTTGAGACTCTTCATTTTAATTTTCTTTTTTGGTCCTTTTTTTTTGTTTGTTTTCCTTTCCGGCCTCTTATTAACTTGTCTTAATTGTTTAATCATTGTGCCATGTGAAGGGTTACTTCAGGAACTGATGAATGTTAGCTATTATGATGCTTGCAGTTTTATTTTTATTAAAAACAATTAGTGAATTTTGTAAGATGCTCTATATTTCCGTGCTCCTCATATTTCTTTACTTATTAATGCATTCAAAATTTTGTCTGGCATCCAACTCACACAGATTTGGATGCTTGATGAAAAATTGCATAAAAAGGTATCATGAAGAGATAGCGCTCCACTGGCTAGGCAATGAATGAAAATGGCTTCACTGGTGAAGAAGTAGCACCCACTATGTACACCTCACCTTCAACATGAAATAAACTTGAAGATCTTTGAGATTTGTAATCTGTAACGAGCACCCATTAATATATGTTGTCCATAACTTAAGATGGCTATGTGGCAGCATGTAAGCAATTCAACCCTAATACCAAGATTTTTAGAATTCTATGGTTCACATATAAATAAATTGATCAAGAAACATACTTTGATCCATGGCAATTTAATTAGAAGATTTGAATCTGCAAAAGAGAAACAAGAAAAACCAAGAAACTGTTCTCTCTTTTCCACTCTGTAATTGAACGTGTAATACATTCACCTTTATGGAAAGAGAGAGGCAGTTTCTAATGAGCTATAAAACTATTCACTTTCCATCAAAGTATACAGTTAAAAAAGTGTCATTTCTCAATGGGACAATTAGATTTTAGCATCACACACTACTTTAATTAATTCCTTCATAATATTAAATGGGCCACAATTAATTAGTCTTACATTCTCCCACTTGGCCCGTGTAATATTACCTCGTTATGTGATATATAACATAGTGAGCAAATCATAAGCTAAAATTCCTCTTACACTGGTCACTTAGTGGGTGTTTGGTGGGAATTGAAATTAGATTTTTAGTAAATTGTGATAGAAGTTTTTGAAATGTGTGGTTGAAAAATTGTGGGACCCAAAAAAAAAGTGATTAATATTGATTGTTTGACTTTGACTTAAATTAAAATATGATTTTAATCCGAAACAAACAGACCCTTAATATATCATCTTTAAGTAAAGATTAATAAGAGTTATGGCGATTTTACACCATTTCGGCATAATTCTTTCCATATACTACGATATTAGTCCTCACTTAACATGATACGTAATAAGAAGTTCGATAATTGCATTACAATAATGTCTTTGAAAAGACTATCCCCATCAGCATTCATATAATCTATTAATGTACATATACCATCAATTATGACGTGAATGTTTTGTCAAAAACAATACATAAACGAGCTGAAAGTGTCGAATATACAAACATCATACATTACATAACGTCAATAATCAATTTCCAATAATGCCCATTCTTTCGACATTTTCATTAAATGTCTGTAGTGGCAATCCTTTCGTTAGTGGATCCACAATTGTAAGATTGATGCTAATATGCTCGATTGACACTTTGAATTTCTTCCGGCAAAATACTTCAATTCCATTTGCTTAACACCTTTAGAGTACTTGCTCTTTGAAAAGAAGATTGTTGTAGAATTATCACAAGTTGGTGTGCATTACTATTAACAATTTCAAACCTTGAAATAAAGTCCTATAGCCAATTTACTTGAACTGTGACCTCAGAGCACACTACCAGCTCAGCTTCTATTGCGGCTACAACAATGACCGACTGTTTCACACTTTTCCATAATAGAGCCCTTTCAGCCAAGAGGAACAGGTAGGCAAATGTGGACTTTCTAGTATTCACACATCTAGCGAAGTTTGAACGTGAATACTCAATAACCTCCAAATTATCAGATCTCCTATAAGCGAGCATGTGGTCTTTCGTGCCTTGCAAGTATCTCAACACTTTTCTTTGTAGCTTTCCAATGATCAAGTTCTGGGTACTTTGATACCTGTCCAACATTCCAAGTGTCTGGCCTGGTTGCAAGTCTGAGTATGCATTAAACACCCAACAAAAGATATATAAGGAATAGCTGCTATTTGTTTGCGTTCCAATTTGTTCTTAGGACATTGCATGAGACTAAATTTGTGGAATATTGCTTGATTTAATGTTTTAGTGGATAAATAAACAAATGTTGGAGCAAGGAAGTAAAAACATGCTGAAGCTTTATTTTGGTGATTCAGGGGTGGTGGTTTATGAATACGAATTGAAGATGGGGTGGGGTAAATCTGTCTCTCTTCCGTCCCAAGCTCTTCCTGCTCCACCTCCTGGACATATGGCCATCAGGAGTAAGGAGGTCGGTGATTATCCATCTTCCAAAATATTATAAGTTGGAGTTTTCTTTTTGTTTCTCATTGGGATTTTTTCTCCTTGCTGGTTGAGGATGGTTTCCCAATTGAGAAACACTCTTGATTGTCACAATGCCCTTTTCTTAGTTTATATGATATTATTTTTCTCTGGCTGATGATATGGATATTGACAATATTTCTCGTGTTGATAGGGCGCGACTGTTATTTTGTCTGGTCTGTCTGGTCCTCCAGTGACATCAGTTCCCAGCCAAAATTCTGAGCTGGTGAGATATGGTTCTATGCTTATTTTTAATCTTTCTCGACAAATTAATCTCATATTCAAACTTGCAGAGAAGTTAAAGTCCCTATACGTAGCTGTATAAGAAATTCTGTTCTCGTGGAATGTCGAAACAGCCAATACATTTTTGCACCTGTGAGGACATATCTGGAAACACAAATGAATAGATAAAAAAAGTGTACTAAGGCATTCATATGGAGTTCTACTAGTAAAGAAAATGGGCTCATCTCAAAATTGATTTATGTTTGACCATCATTACACAGTAATAAGAGAGGCATTACTTTCTAATTCATCTAATTTGATTTCCTCATAACCCTGATTGAATGCCTTCATTTACTGCTTCGGACTTGCCGAATTATATACTTTCGTAACACTTTTGTTTATTTGACATTAGATATCACATCATGTTACCATACCAAAGAGATATATATGGACAACTGCCATGTGAAGTTCCATTTTTTCTCCAACTTATAGTGCCACGTCACATGAAAATATGATTTTTGAACTCTAATCTTTCCATCTAATTTTTTTGATGAGCTGGCTTAGGTTCTTATCTGTGATTTTATGTAGATATATGACTGATTCTTGATAATTTCATGACCGCAAAGGTCGTTCCACTTTGTGCAAACTTACAGCTCTGTTCATAACTTTTCCATGCTGATGTTTGAGCATTCAAAATTTTCACTAGCTTGATGGCAATTGATCCTTGCACATGTTTTTCTCTGCTGCTTTCATGCATCTGATTCTCAAGGTCCTAGAGCCCATAAGATGTAAAAGTTTATGGGGTGAAAAGATAGGAGACAAAAAGCAATCCACATTTAATTCATTACCTTTTCATGTCTCTCATTGAATTTCACCTTTTCAGGACTAAATTATAATTTCTTGTTTGCTTGCTCTACTTGGACGTGTAGGTTCTCACTCCAAATGTACCTGATATTAATATTGTTGCACCAGATGACAATCATCTGCACCATGTTATTGATACAATGGCTCTCTATGTTCTTGATGGTGGCTGCGCATTCGAGCAAGCTATAATGGAGTGCGGCCGTGGAAATCCTCTTTTTAATTTTTTGTTTGATCTTAGTTCCAAGGAGCATACTTACTATGTTTGGAGGCTATACTCATTTGCGCAGGTATATATCTATTAAACTCCCGAAGAAATGTGCTCTGAAACCTTCATGATACAAAAACAATTTCATTCTAATTCATTCTGGCGCTCGTGTTTAGCAATTTTACTTTTATAGTTTCCAACCCAAATATCAATAAATGATGGCTTTTATGGCTTAGGTTGCTTAAATAAATTTAGACGGGTGTCCTCAATTAGGATTTTAAAGATTATACAGTTTAATGAATTTTATGAATTTGAATAAAGTTTTTACAGAATCCTTAAGAATCTTATTAAAAAGGGTAAAATTTCAAAAGAGTTTGTTATGTGTATTTTTAATTTTGAAACCATCCAAATCTCTTGAATCCCTTTACTAATGAAATCCTTATAAATCCACGGGTTATTTGGGATACCCTATTTAGGGATGACAATGCTTTGAAAAATTTAAATTAAAGATAATGTTATAAAGAAGCAAAAATTGGTGAATCATATCATCTGACTTGTTGTCAGATAAATAAGTAACTTATAAGCTTAGCCAAACATTATATTATTAGGTCTGTCAATTGGGCGAGAGCTCAATTTTTCTCCTTCCCCTTTTTGCGTTTTACCCTGCTCCTGGGAGATACAACACCGTTTTCGTAAGACTGTGTTTATATAAATATATATAAAAATTGATTGTAATTTCAGGTTACATTCAAACATAATCCTGAATGAGCAGGAAGAGAACAGCTTATGTTCAAGTTTCCTATTTTTTTTTTTTATAAGATCAATCGTTGAAAATTCAAATAGATATGGGATTGAAATTCAAACATAATCCTTAGAAAGCAGGTAGAGAACAGCATATGCTAATGTCATAATCCATGGTTTGTGCAACTGCAGGGGGATACACTTCAGCGATGGCGAACAGAGCCATTTATCATGATAACCAGTAGTGGGAGGTTAACACCCTTCCTTAAATAAATTTGATATGTTCTCATTTATTACAAAGTATATTTATATATTTGGGTAGCCTAACAATTGATTTTTTCCCTTGTTAAGAAAGTGTTAAATGGGACAATTAGGCATGGGATGAATTTTTTGGTCATCTTTTCATTCTAGTTTCAAGGAATTACAGAAGCAAATACTTCCATCCTAGATGAGAAATACGTTGTAAAAGAGTTGTTATTAAGGATAGTGTGTGTATATATATATCCTCTCTATTAATTTCTTTGATAGTTCTTCCTGGTTTTATGTAAAGATGGATACCGCCACCTCTACCGACAGCGAAAGGACCAGAACATGAAAAGGAGTCTGATAACACTTATGCTGCTGGGAAAAGCAAGGTACATTTCCAGTTTTTATGCTTTTCACTGGAGTTTGGTGCTGTATTTTAGTTTTAATAATTACTTGTTTTGCATAATTTCGTATGTTCACTACAAGAATTGCACCCCATGCTTTTTACAGCGAATAGAAGTGGAACGAACATTGTCTGATGCCCAAAGGGATGAATTTGAGGACATGCTACGTGCGTTGACTTTAGAAAGAAGCCAGATTAAAGAAGCTATGGGTTTTTCCTTGGATAATGCTGATGCAGCTGGAGAGGTAATTGTTTACGCTGATTTTACTGTAATTGGTTTTTCGGCTCGTTTAATAAGATCTCGAGCCAAGTAATGCCTTATAAACTGTCAACTTCATCCAAAATTAAGATTGGCTCTGCAATAACCAGGGCAACGAGGCTAAAATAGTTAATTATGTATTCATGTTCAAGGCTGTCCATTTGATGCCTTATATTTTGAATATAAGTCAGATGCTGATATTAAATACATTGACCTTCAGTACTGGTGACTCTATTTATGCTATCTGAGAAAAGGTGGAGAGAATGCAAATCAGAGTTGGTTTGTTAAATTGTTTAAAGAGATTTGAATGGGACCATATCTTATATATTTTCAATCTTCACTCGTGCTGTAGGTAGTTGAAGTGCTAACTGAGTCGTTGACGCTTAAAGAGACTCCCATCCCAACAAAAGTTGCACGACTCATGCTTGTTTCAGACATTTTACATAATAGTAGTGCTCCTGTAAAGAATGCATCTGCATATCGCACCAAATTTGAAGGAACTCTACCAGACATTATGGAAAGCTTTAATGACTTGTATCGTGGTATAACAGGACGAATAACAGCTGAGGCCCTTAAGGTAAGTCACGTTTCTTAGCTCATTTTTGTCTACAGGCATGCCGTTGCCATATTGCCTATTTTTCCTTCTACAGAATTTAAGTTTTCCTTGTCCAAATTTTGTAGGAACGTGTTCTGAAAGTTCTTCAAGTGTGGGCTGACTGGTTTCTGTTTTCGGATGCATATGTGAATGGGTTGCGAGCTACCTTTCTCCGTTCGGGTAACTCGGGCGTTATTCCTTTTCATTCTATATGTGGTGATGCCCCTGAGCTAGACAGTAAGGTTAGTTCTGATGGCACGGTTGATGGGATCAAGACTAACCAAGATGCTGCACTGGCAATTGGGAAAGGAGCTGCCATGCAGGAGCTGTTGAGCTTGCCCCTTGCTGAGCTAGAGAGACGATGCAGACACAATGGATTATCGCTTATTGGTGGAAGAGAAGCGATGGTTGCAAGGTTACTTTATCTGGAAGAGGCAGAAAAGCTAAGGGGTTTAGATGACGAACTGAAGTCTGCACAAAACCAATCTAATAGAGGCAGAAACCCTAGTGGCCAAAGTGAAACAAAATTTGAAATGGATCCAGAGGGTATGTCAAGAAGGAAAAGTAATTTGTACGAGGATATGAAGCCAAAAAGAGCAGAATCCTTATCCCTGTTAAATCCCCTTTCACAGCCTGAACTCAACTCCTTTATGAGTTCCGCGAAAAATGGATCTTTGCTGCCAACCTCTAAGTGGGCCAGGGAAGATGTTGAAAGTGACGAGGAACAAGAAAGAAAAGCAAAGGATCTGGGGTTAACTTATTCGTCTTCTGGGAGTGAACGAGCCGGTGAAAGTCTTAGTATAACTGAGGAAGTGGAGTCCACTGCTGTTGCAAGCAATTCATCACATCTTGATGGTGGAATGAATGAAGAACAGAGGTATTATGGTTGGTTGTTTTCTCTTGTATGCTTTCTGTAGATTTAATTTGTTTTTCTTAAGTACTATATAGAAGATTTATATTTTATTGCTTATGTTGGATTGTCAGTAGTGGAAGTCAAGTTAGATGTAGTGTAGACGGTACGTCTAATTGCTAATGATGTTTCTGACTGATCTTTGTGATTTTTAAGGATCTAACAGGCTGTTGCATCTTTTGATCCTTTTGAAAGATGGATCTGCCAAATATAGCTAATAGACTATTAAAAAGATTTCATATTCCATAATTTTTTGATCGCCCCTTTAGGTCTCTCCAACAATTATTCCGAAAATTAAATATCTCATTTGACCTATCAACAAATATGCAAGCATACATTTCACACTCATTTGGTGAATAGCAATATCAGAAAGGTGCTTGACTGTGTCTAATGTACTCAGGCAAAAGTTGAGGCGTCTAGAGGTTGCTTTGATGGAATATCGTGAGGTTCTTGAAGAGCAAGGAGTAAAAAGTCCTCAGGAAATTGAAAGAAAAGTGGCTACCCGTCGTAGTCGGCTACAATCTGAATTCGGTTTATTGGATACCAACACAGATTCCAGTAGAAGTAAGTGAAGCTTTTAATATGATTGTACATGTTAAATTCATAATGAGCTAGCTCTATTAGAATTTTGAACACGTGTCTTTGATTACTATGCTTACTGTATTTGCACTGTAACGGCATGAATTAGTTCAACTGCTAAATGTCTTTTTCTAACTATTGTTACAACCATTTCAAAATTTTCTTTGAAAGCATCTAATATTAATTCCATTAGAGCTAGAAAATGCAAGAAAATTAAACATTATGCGAAAAGTTTTCCGATTTGAATAAAAAGAATTACTGATGTGGACTTTTATAACGTCTGAGTTATTTGGGGAATCATCGGCTTTTATGGTGTAGAATTTGGATACACAGCATTTTAGCGGTCTTGAACGGTAACTTAATGTTATAGTTAAACTTTTAATATTTAAATTGTGTAAGTTGTTTACAGGTTGAACTTTAAACTAAAAATTGACAGATTGCATACTTGCTGGAGTCCGTCAGATGAGTTATTTTCCCCTTGAAATTGTTTTCATGGTAATCTTATATTGTTGAAGACCTGATCTCCAAATTGATCAAAAGTTTGCAGCAGTTTTAACTTTGTTAACCCTTGCACATTTCTCATTTATATTGAGATTTTTTTTCACATAAATCCTTCTTGAAAATGACCATGTAAACTTTGGTAAACTACAGAGATGCCATCTTTACATAGGAGGGACAGAAGAGATGATTCTCATGAACCTTCAAAGAAGCGTAGGCGTAGCCAAAGCAGAAGCGAAAGCCCTCAATGGAAATTCTCCACCAGAGATCGGGACCGGGACAGCGGTCGAGAGAAAAGTGGGAGCAGGGAGCGGGATGATTATGTAAGAGACAGGGATAGGAGAAGGGTGAAGTAAGTTGCTAATATGCACTTCTATCAAGTGAGACTGCCGAAGTATTAGTTTTCAAGAAACATGCATGAGAATGATATGAAGAATCCTGCTCGATTTATATTACTGTAAGCTGTAGCCAAATGTGTCATTTTAAGATTGAATGATTCGCATCCAATTATGTTGGGCAGCTTTAGCACTATGGATTTTCTCTCTTACAACCTACAGAATTTGGCACATTTTCGCAATATTTTGTTTACTTTCGTTCTTGGTTCTGTGTTTAATATTCTTTGACAACTCTATGTTGCATTTGTCACTCAAACAAGAAGAAACTGCTGTTCATATATGTTGATGCAGCACAAGCGTAAAATATGGAGAATAACATTTTAATCTAGGACGTGTTCGGTAGAGATTAAAATCGGATTAAATTGAAAAACGAGCCGTTATTGTTGACTTTTATTAGAAGAGTGAGACTCAGTAACGGTTATATTTTCAATTTTAATTGAATTTTAAACACGATCGAACACGCCTCTAGATCGGATCGAGTTTTAACAGCAGATGATTTCCTTTGATACATGTTCCTTACCCTCTTTGTCAAAGATGGGATGGACATCGTAACTTTCACCTTAATCAACCTCTAAATTGGAATTGGAGGGAGGAAAACATCTGTGTCGATCAAAATTATTTCCCACACTGGTCTCTGCAGGCACACCCCTTGGAGGAAATTTGTACAAATCCTTCATCGGAACCCTTTTAGTGTTCACACGCCTAGGCCACCCAACGTTCCCAACATGAATTATAAGATGAGCCAACAGAAAAACGTCTTTTTGTGCCAACAAGTTCATCTGATGTCATCTCTTCTCGTTGCTGAATCTCCACAAGAGCTTCATAAGCACCCAATCTTGGTATTCAAATCATTTTCAAGAGCATGATGTTGACTTCGATATCATCTGATGCAACGAAAATGTGAAGAACGAAATCCGTTGATTCAAAGAATACGAGATTGTATTTTGGAACGCTTTCGAAGTTTTATAAAAATATATCAAAAACAACCAAGAACGACTATTGTCTTGGAAAAATTTAATAGAAGCAAATTAAGGAAATCCCTAAACTAAACAATAAAATTTATGTATCCCCAACTACAAATATTAATTAAAGAGTATCAAAAGGTTAATAAAAACAAATAATAAAATAATTATTTATTATGCAATTTCGGGGTTACATCATATGCATTCTTGATTACGCATGAATCCAGTGTTCTAAGAAGCTCGTCTAAGTGGTGTCTAAGCACTGCCTAGGCTGGCGTG
>CAIGRL010045568.1:0-13047 GCA_903798325.1 Fraxinus xanthoxyloides
GGAACTCGGGGCGTTACAACTTGATTCTTGACAACCTTCAGTTTGTTCTTCAAGACTTTTAGCTGCTCAGAGCGATTTTGTGTAGCATATGCTTTGTGGTCCTGGGTGTAGGGGTAGGAGCACTATCAAGATTGCCCAATTCATGGACCCCTGGATTTGGAATAGGGGTAGAGTATCTTTCAGTTGGCAGAGTTGGTATCTCCAAATTAGATAGAAAGTGGTAAATGAGACAGGGATAGGGGAAGTCTGTATTGCTTTGCCCTCCTCGGTCCTTCATAGACCATAGGAGGTTCATTATGCTCAAAAGTTTTCGGTACAAGGTCAGGTCTAGTCTCCCTACCATCAGGGTTTGCATCGTTATCTCCAGAAACCTTAGACCCTTGATATGTGTCTATTTCTTCTTCGATCCCTTTCTCCTCAGTTGAATCACTCTTATGGTCAGATAATTGCACTCGTCGACTAATGTAGTTGCTGGGCTCGTTCTGCTGCATCTTCTTCCATGTAAGAGGCGGTGTGAATGTGCTTTCCTTAGAGTTTTCAACAACAGCCACTTCAGGGACTTGATTAAGAGGCACAATGGTCATTTCTTCCTCAAAATCTAGTCGACTAGGTTCAGTCTGGGTTTGGACTGGAGGAACATGAGGACGACGCTGTCGCGTACTTCGCCTGATCGATTTTTTTCCCAGATGACTCCCTTACACTAGTTAGCACTTTCCTCTTTGTCATGTTTACCCGAAAACAAACACTACCAAGCCAGAAGATCAAATGTGAAATCTCGAGGAAAAAGAAGGTGAATGGTGTGCCCTAATTTCATCAATGGAAGAGGAAAATCCAAATTTTATAATTGCACAAAGGTAACTGCTAAATGGAACGTGGAAAGGAAAGTTATACAGTTTATGGCAAACTACCCAAAACCAGTTAACAGGTAGGCATGATTCATTTCCCAAGACTCAAGATTGTTAATTGACATTCTGCAAATAAGCCCACGTGTCAATCACAAAAAAATTGGCAATTTATACAAAACTAAAACAATCACAATATTTTGGGACAAATAACACAATCAGATTAGTTCCATAATCAGCTCAAGATTCTTAAGATAAACATGGAATCCATCCCGATGTTTGCTCACAGTTAATGTCTCTTTTAAATGAAAAATATGTGCCTGCCAGACTAGAGCACTTATATAAGTTTTTTTTATTTGTTTTTTATGCTCATGTGATGATTTTTTCAATATTTTTAAATCACAGTTCTTTCAATTCATGGAGTTGACTTTTGTACAGTCATATGGGTAACTTTTCTCTCATGATTTATGTTCATTATCAAGGACAGTGTCACTTGTCTATGATGGTAAGCCTCGCCTCCAATAAACATGTATGTTTACACATCATATTATGGTGCTTAGGGACATATATACTGACCTTAGGTCTACACCTTTACACGTGTCACCTTCAGATGCCTACCTAATCAGTAAGTAGTCACAACAATGTACTCAAAACATCCTAATGTTGTACTTATTTGTCAACAATTTACCATAAGTTAAAGTGAGCACACCATACTGAGTGGAGATTCCAAATATTATCTTAACGACCCCAAACCAATCAGAAATTCACATCTTATGACAATTTCAATAAAAACCACATTATTTTTTATTTTTCTAGTTGTTTTATATATTTTTTTGTTGGTATATAAATAAATGCAACATATCTACAAATAAGGTGAACACACAAAATGAAAGATTATGTAAAGCAACACAATTTTTACTGCATTATGCATATGCCCAAGGCTTTTCGAGAGTTTCAAACCTAATAGTATCTAAAGACTTAGTAAGTAAATTACCCAGTTGCCCTTCAGTAGTTATGGGTAATAGAATGACTATTTTTCTTTCAACAACATCTCTAATAAATTGATATCCTATATCAATGTGCTTAGTTTTAGAGTGTTGAACAAGATTTCTAGAGATGCTTATCACACTTGTGTCGCGGAACATAGTAAATGAGTCTTTTTCAATACCATAGCCTCTCAACATGTGCTTCATCCTAAGAAATTGTGTGCAGTAGAATGTTCTCAGCTTCTATTGTAGATAAGGAGATAGAATTCCGTTTCTTGCTTGGAAAAGAGATAAAATCGTTCCCCATGAAAAAAATCCTTCATATGTACTTTTTGTTAAGAAATATAATATTATTTTGTTTTATTATTTATTAAGGGTAGAATAGTCTTTTTAGTTTCCTTTATTTTAGCCTATATATAGTCACTTTATTTCTAGGTTTTGTATCAAGTTTTCATTATGAATTATTAATGAAACCCAATTAATGAAACCCTAGTCTCCTCTTTCTCTTTATTCTCTATGAATTGTTTAACATTTTTATGTCATTAATGTTTCTTGTCCATCAGTGTTTGTAGCCTACAAGATGTGAATTAGAGTCTTTAGTGTACCATAAACCAAAATTAGAAGTACTATTAACGTATCTTATGATTCGTTTAAGAGTTACCAAGTGAGACTCATTTGGTTTAGCTTGATATCGAGTACAGACTCTTACGCTGAATGCAATATTAGGACGGCTTGCAGTCAGGTATAGTCTGCCTATCATGCTCCTGTACAGACTTGGATTGATGCCATTGCCCTAGTCATCTCTACTGATTTTCAAAGATGTTGCCATGGGAGTCCTAACTGACTTGGACTTTCAAGACCAAATTTATTAACTAGGTTCTTTGCATACTTTACCTGAGAGATAAAGATTCTAGCATCTTCTTGTTTAACCAGCAAACCCAAGAAATAATTTAGTTCACCTACTATACTCATTTCAAATTCACTTTCATAAAATTGATGAACACCTTGATTTTGTTTCAGAGGTGGACCAAATTACTACTTCATCAACATAGATTTGTACCACCTCTCGCATATCCCTTTTTAGGTGTCTAATGAAAAATGTTTTATTGGTTCCACCTCTCGTATATCCATTTTCAAAAGCAGAATATTCACAAATTTTTACTTATCATCTTGGACAAGGTTATTTGGTCAAATAATTAAAAGAAGAAAATATTATATTACCTTATAAAATATGTCCTTAATTCAATTATGAACCATATCTTATGTGATTCTTACCATGCATAACGTTATTATTTCAGGTAAGATATGTTCGAGCCTTGTGGAAATATTTATATAAGTGAAGAGGACATTAAGAATCGAAACAAGCTTTGACATAAAATTTTCATACACCTAGCGAACCTGGAATTTGATATTCAGAAGCATTATGACCTACTTTAACGAGTTCTACAAAAGATTGAGCTCAGCATCTCAAAGCAAAACATGTGTTCTTCGGTCATATTTGAAGAGATCACACCCTGGCATGAGTGATATAATTGTTCAAGGATCAGTTTTTCACGCCATATCTGAGATTATTTTATTTTTGCATCTTGATTAATGGATTAGTTTTTCACGCCATATCTGTATTCTTGCTTACTTAATCCTACATTAGATTATTATTAGTAAGACATAAATCAGTTGAGTCGCTTTAGTCATAATTGTACTTAAAATTACCTATTGGAAGTTCTAACTATAACAAATAATAGAGACAAATTGTTTAATTAACAAGGTTTAGGTATTTACATTTGGTATCAGAACAGGTACACTTTTTAAAAGTGGGATCCACATTAAGCCTAGTTATCTTAAAAGTTACCGCTATTCAAGAAAGCAAGACCGTAGAAAGTATGAAGGTGAAAAAATTGGTAGAATCCTTGATGACTCATTAACTAAAACCTTCACAGAACAAAGAAAGAAAAAGACCCAGGGATCGCGCTTAAAGTCAAGGAGGTTGAGATAGACAAAAAAGATGATGAGGAGATGACAATGCTCAATAAACAATTTAAGAAATTCATAAAAAACAATCACAAAGAAAGAAGCTCAAGAACCCAGCCACCAAAGAAGAAGTTTCTTTGCAAACTCTAAGCAACTTCCTACGTCATCTGTGGAAAAGACTCGAAAATGAGTCCAATGTCATGAGTGTGAAGGGTTCAGGCACATAGCGGCTGAGTGTCCAAACACTTTTAAAAATTCAAGGGGCAAGAGAGCTGTGAACATAATATGGAGTGAAGATGAAGAAAAGGAGTCAATTTCAAATGAGGAGGACAAGACTAACGACAATCTGGTAACTTCTCTAACAGTAAATCTTCAACCGATTGTTGATACGGACTTACTGTCATTTGCAGGTCAAAACCATGTTGAATGCAAATTCAACTGGAACCTGCAACACCTATGCAAAATGTAAAATTTTGAAAGGCAATCTTCTGGCTATAATGGAATACATTGAAGAAGAAAAGTCTGAAGTTGTAATCGTAAGAGAAAACTTACTGAAAGTCATAAGTGAGAAGGAAAAACAAATGTTGAAATTTCAAATCGAGCCAGAAAATGTCACATTAAAAGACAGGCAGCTAACTATTGGCTCGACACGTTTGAATGAAACACACAGCTAGGAAAGAACCCCAAATGACAAAGTTGGTCTGGGATATGAAGATGAAGGAATTGAGAAGGTTATTACACAACTAGCGTTCGATAAAGCCAATGTGGGATCTGAAAAATTACAAAGTCAGTCATCACAAATACTAGTCAAAATTTCGAACAAAACCGCCACAAGCAAAACAGTGATGTGTACAAACATTCCACAAGTTCTGACCACCTCAAAAAATCCTGTTTGGAACATAGAATTAGGTAATAGGTAAACTGGAGAAATGTCGCTCAGGTATGCTTCAACACCCAATCAGATGTGACATGTGTAATCTATGTGGACACACCTCTCATCACTGCCTAACACACGGAAACTTGAAACATGCTGAGAAAATTCATTTGCTAACTGACACATCAAAAGTCAGCCCTAGGACTAAAATAAGGCAAGTGTAGAAACGTAAAAGTAATCTTAGATGTTACATGGTTAATGTTGCATATAAATCTATTGTACCTAGCTCCTAGCATTTTGATAGTGGTTGTTCCAAACACATGACTGGAAATCACGCTATGTTAATTGATTACAAGAGCTATGCAAGATGAATGGTTACTTTTAGGGATGGTGCTCAGAGTATAATTCAAGGAGTTGGTACCACCTATCTTGAAAAATGTTCTTTATGTTTTGACTCGAAAGCTAATTTAATTAGTATAAGTCAATTGTGTGATGAGACCTTATGGTTATGTTCACCAATAGCTGCGTGGTAACAGGTCCCATGATAAATGTTACTTGGTTGAATCCGATATTGCCTGTTATGTCTTTAATGTTGATTGTACAGATTTGTGGTACAAACTTTTGGGATATTTCAACTATGTAGATCTTGTCACTTACTGATCTTGAAGCTGTAAGAGGAGTTCCTAAACTCACAAAAGGCCTAAAGGTGTGTGTTGTTCATGCTAAAAAGCTAAACAAAATAGAACAATTCACGGACAATGTCAGTTTCTTGCTACTACCCACTATCTTGAACTACTTTACATGGATTTTATTAACAAATAGGTTTCTATCTTCCACATTCAAAATGAAAGATCTTGGTTAAGTGATTATCATACTAGGTATCAAAGTCATCAAGACTAGTGGGAGATATATGTTGAGTCAATCACATTATGTGGAGAATGCGATTAATAAGTTCAATCACTTTGAACATTAAAGAGGCTCACACTCCATTTGACCCAAGTTTAAAACTTGTAAAGAATGATGGAAGAGTTATAGCACAACTTGAGTATGCAAGTATTATCGAGAGTCTAATGTATTCTATGCAATGTACAAGACCCAACACACTATTTGCAATTAGTTCACTTAGCAATCCAAGTGAAAAACATTGGAAGGCTATCAAGATGGTTTTTAGTTATTTGAAAAAACCAAGGATTTAAATCTCCAATATTCTAAATTTTCGGTAATGTTAGAAGGATTTATCGATATTAGTTGGATATATAGTGTTGGTGAGAATAAATTAACCTCGGGTTGGTTATTTAACCTTGGAAGAGGTACAATCTCCACAAAATCTAAGAAATAAACGTGTATTACTCACTCAACTATAGAATCCGAATTTATGGCATTGGCGAAAACTAGAAAAGAAACTTAATGGCTTATTGGTTTAATGTACGAAATTTTATTTGGAGATATGAATAATTCTTCCATATCTATCTTGTGTGATAGCCAAGCCACTTTAGCTAGAGCATACAATGAAGTGTATAATGGTAAGCATATACTTATGAGTCTAAGATATGATTACATGAGGAAATTAATCAATGATGGAATAATCTCACTCACTTATGTGAAGTCAAATGAGAATTTGGTTGATCCGTTCACTAAATTTCTCACAATGGATTTAGTGCAAACAACTAGTAGAATAGGGTTAAAATTTCGTACTTAAATTCACCAATGACGGCAACCCTACCTGATTATACTAATGAGTATACTTCGAGTTCAAATAGTAACAACAAGTCATTCGATAAGTGGATAGTATATAACACTTAATTATTCTTTAGAACTATATTTTAGGTTATAAGTACTTGTTGTCATGAATAGGAGTGTTGAATTTTAATAATTCCTAATAAAACTCAGATCCATGGATCAAGTATCACTAAAAGTGACGAAGGTACTGCAAGAACTTTACCTATATAAATTTCGAGGTGGTGCCCCCTTAATAAAGAGTCGGAATTTCTCTCTTAAAAGTTTATGAATTGGAGAAACACAAGGTCGTAAGAGCACTAAATGAGATTGTGTAGAAGGAACAATTGATTTTTCTATGTATGATTTCACCAGTATCATTACAAGGAATAATAGGTTCAAAGCTTTAATGTTACAATAGGATTTCAATGATCACTTTGTGGGATTTACACTAAGATTGGATTCAACTCGAAATATATCCATACTCTATGCACGAGTGCCGTTAACTTGAGTTTGAACTTATTATATATTTGAACAAGTGGGGGATTATTAGAATGTTATTCAAGATATACAATGCGAGCCCGATTTGGTACTGGGCGATCGCCCAATATGATTTTATAGTCATTGGAGTTTTGAATTATGGTGTCATTTTAAAGGGTTTCACGCCCGTTTGGCTTGGGTTTTACACATTTCGTACATGGTGATTGTAATTCTTTATATATGTGTGATTTTCATGTCGGAAAATGATATCCTAAAACATCAAATTCATTCATGAACTTCTAAATCAAAGATCAAACCAAGTTTTATAATTTTATTTTTAGGTTCCTTTTCCAAGTTTTGTTTACTTGATTCAAACTTGGATTAAATTTTGTTTACTCCTGCAAATTTTTTAACATTGAGACCTTCAAGCATTTATCCTGGTGACGACAAATATCGGTTGAGGAAATCGATTCATGATCGTGGTCAAACCTTCGATTTTGATAATTTCTTGTTGTTGGTTTTATTTTCGTTCTTCATCAACTTTTGATCAACAACACGTGAAGAGCCTTCTCACTTCTGTACTTTAATACTTCATGCAATCATAAAGAAGTGACATGACTATGAAGTACGTGTCTAAGGTTGTAGTATTATTGTGCATATGTAGTTTATAAATATTCATGAGCTTGTGCACATGGTTGTTGCTCAGTGGGATCGATAGGAATATGCTATGTCACACGAAGTAAGGATAAGGGCTCTTCTCAACTTCTACGTTCTTGCACACGTGTGTTATATATAGATATATTTATTATTTTAACTAGTTGAAATCTATTATTCTAATGTTATTAAGCCCTTGTTTGAGCTCCATTTTAAGGGGAAAAAAATATTTTTGAATAGTGATTTTTGGAGAATGTGCGGTTAAAAATAAAGAAATTTTTTTTAATTTACGTGTAATATTATTTTATTGAAGAATGTGTAGTTTAAATAAATTTTGAGCTCAATCGATGGCTGAATGAAAAAACGTGATGTTAAAAGTGATGTCATTCCTCATTCGTAGTGTATTGGCGGCAATATTTTGAAGTCGGAGGCACAAGGTCTTTGCCAATCATTTCAGCACTTGACTTCTGAACCGACACAACCGACTCATGCACCCTGTGGACCAAACAAGAGGGCCCCTGCTGCTTATTCACCCCCCCACAAGATTTTTCTCACCACTTTCCAATATCAATTAGCCAAATATTTCCCCCAATATCAATTTAAACTTTTTGCTCTTCATTAATCTACATTTTCTTTCTTGCTATTGTCTCCTTTTACCTTTTACTTTTTCCTTTGTCTAATAATTCATCTCCCCAACAATTCTTCCTCTTTAGATATATAAATATTTCGTCGTCCTCATCCCTGTCTTCTTCCTTATTCGTATGGTTTTAAATATGGAGATTTTATCTAACAAATCAACTTGTTTGGAGTTAAGCATAGGCTTTTATTCTTCTCCATCACTTCAATCTTGTGGTAGGCAACAATCTCTTTAATATGAAACTGATTTATTTTTCTTTTATCTTTCCCAATATTTAATTTTAGGTTCTTTAAAATGATCAATCATGAGGCAAATAGCTTTTATTCTTCAATTTACTAAGATCATCAAATGATTCATTACTTCATCCTATTAATAGTTCATTTTAATACGGATTTTTCTAATCATAAAATTCCAATAGACACTCCATTGATTGAAGGAGAAGATGGTGTTAGTGCAATGAAAGATTTGGATTTGGATATAAATCAAATACCTTCAGGAGTCAAAGAAGAATGCATGGAAGAAGAATACGGAGGCCCACCAAGAAAGAAACTGCGGCTCACAAAAGAACAATCTTGTGTTCTTGAACAAAGCTTCAAACTGAACCATGCCTTGAACCCAGTAAGTAAACTGTCAACCTCACTTTATCTTTTTCCTGATAATTTCATTGAACTTTATTCTAATGTTTTGGTTATGCAGAAACAAAAGGAGGGTTTGGCAGATCAATTAAAGCTAAAGCCAAGGCAAGTGGAGGTCTGGTTTCAGAACCGCAGAGCAAGGTACTTCGCTATACTGTTGGTGGCACGTTTTATTAATATCGAAATCAATAACGGGGCTTGGCTGCTCTTTTAATTTGGACACGTCTGTTACGTATATTAGTTAAAACTCAAATATTTGATTGTCGTTTCATTATGTTGTTGGGATGAGACCATATACATAATCATTACCTTAGATAAATCTTACCCTCAAAACATTGCCAAATTTAATGTACACTAAGTTTGTACAACTAGTTTAATCCTTCACCAAATTAGATTTTATATCCCTTCTCGATCCAATTTTTAGACCCAGAATATGAGATTTACCTGAAAATCATATGATCGTTAATGTAACGTCAATCTTTTTTCTTGGGTTCAATTTGTATACATTCTATCCAACTACAATTTAGTTGATTAATGTATGCGACTAGTCCTAAATTTGCACCATTTTATTATTAATGAAACATGATGAATATGAGCAATATAAAAATATGAATGATGCTTACCAATTTAGGTAGTGTAACTGTTAAGTAATAGAGTCAATAAAAGGTAGAATTAAATTATTCATTTAAGTATATATCTCATTTATGATCACATCAGTGTCGCCTAGATTGAAGTTTTAACAATATTCAAAAAAAATATTATTCATGACTAGCACATAAATGCTAGTATTCAAGTTATTTTTACGAGAAAAAGTTAAGGACCAGATAAGATTATAGGTAAACTAGGGTTTGAAGGTTTGCATGCTTGGCAATTCTGTAGTGGACATTTATTACAAGAGGTGTTTCCAGTTTTTTCTTAATTAAAAATTTAATTTTTTTTACAATATGTGAATGTAGAATTTTTGATGGTGGATTTTGTTAAAAGAAATAAAAAGTAAGGAAAACCAAAACAAACAGCAATTAGGGGGTAGAGATCAAAAATTGTCCGTACTTGAACATTATAGTTATATAAAAATGAAATAAAAGCATTTTCAACTATGATACATAAGATAAGGCAAGACTATGATTTCCATTTCAACAATTATAGAAGGGTGGGTAATTGATGCAAAGCATCACATGAATATGAAGGTAGACATGTCTTATATGGACTCTGCGACCCTACATCAGTTGGTTTGAGCTACAAGTTCATATTCAATTCTCCCAAAGAGGCGAGAATGATACGGAGGATCACATGAATATCTATCTCATACGAGTCTTCAACGTAAAATCCAAATGAACAGTTTTTGATTGAAAAGCCATACTGTGAAAGATTTTTAAAAGTGAAGCTCAAAGAATGAATAATTACAGTTGACAATATTATGGATTTAACCTAAGATGTAAATATGAGAAATTTAGTGAATTATGAATAATTAATATATGGACCAAATCAACTTTAGTTAGGCCTTATGTTGCTCGAATAAGAAATCCATAGATTAGTTCATTGCATTACTTTAATGGCATTTTTATATGCAGAGTCAAAAAAATTAACGCATGCGTTTGTGTATTTATTTATTATTTTCTTTTGTGTATTTGTGCGACTTACTCATTAAGTAAATATATTATGTTCTCTTCATTTTACATTAATATCTTATTTAACTTTTATAGTAAACGTTTGAGAATTACACTTTATATGTTGAAAGTTACATCATAGATGAAAAGATATAGCCTCGCTTTGACAATCATTATTTGGGTAATTTTTTGAAAAATGTGTGATTAAAAGCAAGAAAAAGTTTTAACTTTACATGTTGCAATTGAAAATAAGTATGTAAAAAAAAGAGTTGAAATAATGGTTATCACAGTGACATCTAAATGTTTTCTTTTTATCTTTTTTGCTTTGTTTTAGTAATTTTTCGTAACAATTTATAACTTTTTTGGGAAAAAAACAGGAGCAAGCTGAAGCAAACAGAAATGGAATGCGAGTATTTAAAGAAATGGTTTGGATCATTAAGTGAACAAAACAGGAAGCTAAAGAAGGAAGTGGACGACCTAAGGGGCATGAAAGCAGGGCTGCCGCACAGGTCTCAACAACTTCCGGCAGCCACCCTCACAATGTGCCCTCGATGTCAACATGTCACAACCACTTTTCTTGACAAGGGCCCCGCTGCCGCCAGCCACCACTAACTCAACAACTCCCACAATGTCTGCTAAAGTGCAAATTATTCACTCCCAATACTCCTCTGCTGCTTTTTAGTCGGCATCTTTTAATGTAGAGATCAATGATCCCTAGAAGTGAATTGTTGGTTAAAGAATGTTCATGTAAGTAATCTAATAATTGTTTTCGTATTCAGAGAGACGTACTTTTGGCTTAATTATTCTGCGAACATTAAATTTTTAAGAATCCGTGTAATTACCGTATTAACTTAAATGTATCTTTAAACTTTATATTAGTTTTCGGATTTCACCATGTGGTTAACCTCTCGACTCATAATAGATTCACAAAAAAATTATTGAATTATTGACCGAATAATTCAAAGTATTAGAATTCATAAATAAAATCAACACATAAAAATTAAAGAACTAAAATTTTGAAAATTAAATTTAAGGGTTACATATAAATTACATTGTTCGCCCTAACTATAATTTATCTACTTATACTAATGAAAGAAAAACAATACAAAATATAGAATTAATAACTGAGTCTTGAAATCTTGATCATGGAAATAATTGAATCTTATACCAGAATTTTCTTTAATATCAAAAGTTTTCAAATCTTAACTTTTTGCTCTTTGATCTTGATGATTACATATTTTTCTCTCTCTAAAATTGTGTCTCTTAAAAAGAATAATGAAAACTATATATAGAAGTCTTTATTAACTATAAAAATAAAAAGGAGTCATAAAGTATCTTCAATCTGGAATTTGATTTTAATTAGGAATCCAATAAAAGCTGGAAATTTTTTGATAGTAAGTGCACTTGGGTCCTCCACATTAAATTCTTGTGCATCCCATGTCCTCTTTATTTGCATGGCCTGTCCTCTACTTCAAAGCTTGATCATTTTGGTTCTCGATTCCCCAAGTTTGTACAGCTTCAATCCAATTTCATCTATTTTACCTACAATTAACCAAATCTAAACTAAATTAGGTAAACATTCGCTCAAATAAACAAGAATCGAGGCTCGAATAAGCGCATAAAACCCACTTATTAAATATGTCCAAATTTGAATTCTTGTTCCTGAAGAAAACTATTTACCAAACGCACATGCAAACAAAAACATAAAAGCTTTCAATAACCTTGTCAAACTTACATATAAAATATTTGAAATTATTTGATAATCCATAAACAGTTCATAAGCAAAACAAATAACAATAATTCCTTGCTCATTCAATGTTTGATCGATATGTGTATATAGTTAATCTAATGATCATGAGCATTAATTTGGTTATATGTCAACCATTTAGAGTCAAAAATTTCATTTCTCTCTCGTGGGATTTACATACCTTAACCTGTTTTCAATCACTCACCTGAGGTGTTCATTCTAACGTTGATTTCATAACACACTCGACTTTTTCTCTCAAGCTTCATTGATATTTCACCAATTGAAAAATCAATATCTCAACACATAAAGAATAGCGACCGAGAATTAAAATAAAATAACATCATTTTTCTCGAAAAACGTATCGCTAAACTTAACCCCAATTTTTAAAAGGTATGTCCGTCTAGCCATTTTAAAACGTGATTCTTAATCAAATCAAACGAATACAATCTCGAATATACTTTAAATATCAAATTTCTTATCATTTTAATAATTTAAGCAATGTCTCGTAATTTAGGAACCAATTTCTTATTAGTCCAAGTCTTGGATGTTTAAGTCCAAATTCACCCAAACCCAATTAGAGAAAATCCTTACTGCCCAAATCCCTAGCCTACTTATCACCTANACTTTTTCTCTCAAGCTTCATTGAGATTTCACCAATTGAAAAATCAATATCTCAACACATAAAGAATAGCGACCGAGAATTAAAATAAAATAACATCATTTTTCTCGAAAAACGTATCGCTAAACTTAACCCCAATTTTTAAAAGGTATGTCCGTCTAGCCATTTTAAAACGAGATTCTTAATCAAATCAAACGAATCCAATCTCGAATATAATTTAAATATAAAATTTCTTATCATTTTAATAATTTAAGCAATGTATCATTATTTTAGGGTCAAATT
>CAIGRL010045582.1:0-10644 GCA_903798325.1 Fraxinus xanthoxyloides
CATTCTGTTATTGTTAAACATAATGTACATGACCCTTGTGAAAATTTTAATCCAAAAAATATATGTATATAAGCAAATAAATGTTGTAAAAATAGATACCCTGGAGATTATTATAATGCAACTTTATTCTGTCAAAATTCATATCCATTGTACAAATGTCATAATACTGGTCTTTCTATTAAAGTTAGAGGTAAAACGTTAGACAATTATTGGATTTTACCATATAATCTTTATTTAAGTGCAAAATTTGATCGTCACATTTATACTGAAGTTTGTTCTTTTATTAAAGCTATTAAATATTTATACAAATATGTGTACTATTGACATGATCATATTAATTTTTTAGTCAATACAAATGGACCAAACCAGGACATAGGTTAAATGTCTTCTTATCAATCTACTAAGTGAATATCTTCACCTGAAGCTATGTGGAAGCTTTTTTCGTTTACTTTTTATTTTGTTCATCTTTCCTTTAATTTCTCCTTCAATAATTGAGCAAATTCACTGAAAGAACCTATGAGTATCTTCCTAATGATCAAAACGAAGAAAAACTTCAACATAGTATAATATATATTCCGAATTTTTTTCCTTTCTCATAGCCATTAGTGATCTCAATATTGATTGACTTTCTGCTGCTACTCATATTAGCATCATCTGCTGTAAATGTATATTAATTTTCCACTTGCACAATTTCTCTAAATTTGTCTTCTACATCAAGCTCATATATAATTCCTATAGGGTTTATGGCCTCCAATCACACCAAAACCGGGTTCAGTCTACCAAAACAATCGACACCCAAATAGATGACACACAACCTTCAAACTCTTTTCTCTTTGGTTGCTATCGATTTGCTCACTTAGGACACAGAAGGGGAAAGTGTTTGCAGCCACAAATGCTAAATGGCAAGGAGAAGATAACAAGACTCACTGCAAAGGCGGAAGCACAAAGCAAGGTGAAGGCAGGTGTGTTCTCTCAATTGCATGGGCAAGACACACTTCTCAAATGACCAAAACAAGAGAAAGAAATATATATGGATACTTAGGGCATAGTGATGGCCTGGCCCAACAAGGAAACAAAGAGTGAGCCAAATGAGCCATCCATTAATTGAGAAACCGGGCTATGAGCAACTCTAATTAATTAGACTGCTTCCAATGGCCCAATATAGTTTTAGGGTCAAGTTATCAATCTTAGGTGTCGATATAATAATTACCCAACATCGATTTTATATCATCGCCCGAATTTATTAGATATCAAAACCCAATAATTTCCATGTTTTGAAAGTTAGTGTCAGCATCCCTCGGCTATGTCTATAACAACCGACAAAAAAATGTATAAAGAAACATTCATTTTGGAGAAAGAAAGGAAAAAAGAAATGTATACACGCTTCTGCATTTAAATAATTTCCTTGCTTATTAATATTCGATGAATTTGTGATCAAGGTTTAAAACCTCAACGTATTTCATAAGAGGATCCATTTCATGTGTAAAATTACTTACGATGCTAAACTATGCTCTTCTAATTCTATTTCTTTTCTAAGTATGCAATCGGCACAAATAAGAATTCAACAGGCACTTCATATTTTGAACATTCTATTATAATAATAATGTTCATGCTCTCCTTGGTTAATTATTTTTAGTTTAATCTCTTTTTGAAAAAAGAAGAAGAAGAAGTTTAAATATAAATTATTTATTTTAATTATCAACTTGTACACTTTCAATTCTCAATTCAATCTATGTAATAAAAAAATGTACGTGTACAGTTAAGTTTCTTCTATAGAAAATGTATTGGGACAATATTCTCCGGTTGAAATATTTAACTACGAAACAAAAATGGCTTCAAGAAATAAAAATAATACATCTTAATCATAACGTCTTTATGTTAATAGTTTACAATCTTCCATTACATTATCAATATCCTTTTTTATGAATGTTTTATGATTAATCAGAAAATACAAATATGTTTCTCACAATTCATCAATATGCACGAACATTTTAACTCCACTTATATTCTTTAGGCCACTGGTACATTTCAAAATAACGAGCTTACTTCTTATTTGTTTCAGCTACACATTGCAAAATTTACCCTTGCTAAAATGTCCAATTGGAAACAATGACTCTATGTAAAATATATAAATAATAGTCATGCAACATTTATCACAAGTCAATACAATTGCAAATGTACCTCTCCTCATTCAGTAATTACCTATTCTGTTATGTTATGCAGAAGACCAATACAACAAGTAAATATTCGCGCATACTTGGATAATGTGATCAAGATTCCATAGAAGGTACTTACGATATACATTACTACATTCATTCACAAATTATATTTCACTAATATATTCTTTAAAACTCATTTACTCCATTCACGTACTCCCTTTTTCCACGACTATATACAAGCAATTACATCCTTCCATATTTAAATGCAACTCCAACTTATACTCTTTGAAAAACATAACTATTAGGAAAATCCTTTTCTACATGAAACCTTTTTCAAACTACACCCACAATTTTTTTTATTTCGTTAATAAAAAGAGAAAAAAGGAAACCAAGTTCAATTTATACAAAAAGCCAAAACCAACTGTAAAGCACTTCTTCCCATATATATTTGCTTTCCAAAATTGGATATTTGACAATAGCTATTTTCTACCAAGTACATGCACATATGTACTAGGATAAGTTTTCTTTTCATATCATAATAGATATACTAGATAGACATTTCACAACTGACACATGGACACATTAGTACTTCAACCTCATTCTTGCAACACCAAATATATTGAAAAATTAAATTATTTGTCACTGTTTGATATTCTATAAATAGGTTAACTCCGCACTTCAACTTCACGTCTGCGAAAAAAATAGCGATTATCATTACCATTTAAAGCTACCATACTTTAAGAAATTCTACCTTGTTTTCATTTCCGGTAATTTTTTTTTTTTTTTATCTTCCAGGCTACACTACCTTCTTCTTCTTCCACATTAACAACTTTTTTTACATCCATAGCTACACTTATCTATACTCTAACTTATTGTTCGTGTCACTTAAAGATATAAAAAATGGATGCACTTCATAAGTTTATTCCATATATTTCAGCTTGAGAAACTAATTGGTCAGCAAATGTTATCGTCATAGAAAAACAATCCTCAAAAACTGCTCGTAATACCAATAGCAGTTACCAGAATCTTACTCTCATGGATTTAGATACATATGTACTATTCATTCCAATAATTTTCTACGTTCACTATACCTGTATCTTTTGTTAATATTTACATCTTTTTCTAGTATTCAACATGGAAACAAAGTCACAGCAACAATGTATGATGTCAATATTACTACACTAAACGATCAATTTAAATTTGGAAAAAATATATATTGTCTCAAATGCAACAGTTAAAGATATCAAAGTGAATTTCGAAGTTCACATGAAGAAAAAACTTGGAGTATAACTAGCAGAACAAAGACTAAAGAATTAATGAGAACAACTTGAACCTTATGTTCTCAAAATATGAACTTGCTCCCTTTGATCAACTAGAGAAGCACATGGACAAGAACACAAACATAAGTAAGATTTCTAACACATTAAGTTTAAAATACTCATTGCATATACTATTTCATTGTTTATTTTTCACGTTCAACTTTATTGCATACAAAATAAAACAAAAAACTTTCCATGTCCTTCTTGTAGGTGTGACGGATGTAGCTATAGATATTCGACAAAAACGACTTATTCAAACCAACTTTGGTACGCAATACTATCTACAAGTTGTTGTCTTGATAGACAAATATTTCCAGACTGTGATACTAACCTTATGTGGCAGCTTTGTCAAACGGAAATGCATTAAAATTGTTGAAAACCTCGCAAAGGGACCCGTCATATGGGCTACAAATCTCAACGTTTCTTTCTTCAACGGTAAATTCACTTTACAATTACCATTTCATTTATAGTACTACTATTATTATCTTTTTTTAAAAACAAAACTTATGAGTTATTACCAATTTCTTTTGTATAGGCATCACACTTTCAACTAAAATGGGTAGTAGTTTTTTCATTAATGTTGAACTACTAGCTGTTGCAGACTACAAAGACGGGTACTATAACATACCCAACACACACATTTACTTTTTCAACCTCAAAAAAAAAAAAATACAACAATTATGTTTTATAACTAAATATATCATTATTTCTTGTAGGGTGGAAGCTAACAAAGAAACACTTGACAAGCTAACAAAAAAATAAACCGTTTGTTGCTCTCAGCCCACCAAAAATTTCACTTTCAACTAAGAACAAATTCACACCAATTGCTAATTTACTATGCGTCTATCCGGGGTAACTTTAAACTGCTTCGCTGAATATAGATAGCATCAATACATTCTTTCTATATTTTATACTGAACATTTTAAGAACAAATACTTTTCCCTCTTACTATCTTCCTATTCTAATTACACAAAAAATCTTTTTTGATAGGAAAAATTTTATTGGGTGAATGCTCAATGGAAAATCATCTCAAAGAACCAGAAATTTGGGTATATGTCATGCAGCAACTACAAGAAGACATCCAATACTGACTTTAGAGAAATCCACAAATATTGTTTTTGCAAGTATGAATAGGCAAAAGTTTTCTCATGGTAATTCCTAGAATTAAACATAAATTCGAATCTTTACTAACAATATTACTTCATTCAAACAATACATAATGCATAATTGGAAAAAAAAATCATTTATAGGGCAAGTGCTTTTGTACACCTCAAAGATAAATCTGGATCGTTAGATGCAATCATCGTACGAGATGCAGTAGATGCATTAGTGGAAACTAATGCTAATGCCATAGTGGATCATCTTCAAAAGGTAAAACCTAAGTTCTAACATCCTCCGATAATGCTTTATTTAAAACAATATGATACAATATTGAAACATATATTTAATCCACAACGGGAATCAAATATAGAACTCAACAACGTCATGAAAATCGAAAGTGAAACAGAACTGTTCTTATACCTAAAAGTCATAGAAAGCGCCACAACCTACCTTAATACTGCTTTGAAATCATATTCGTATTCAACTCGTCCACAACAATTACTGATAGCAATGCTTCAACTGCAATGATTGAAATAAATCCTTCTACTATCACAAGTGAAGTGAACAACCCAACTGAAATGAAATAAAGTTCAGACAACAAAGATACTAAAGGCAAAAACAAGATGAACAGCCAAACCAGTAAAGTTCACTCAAACACTAAAAGAGGTCACTCCACAAAATTCAAAAGGTCTCTCTTCCAAGAATCAAATGTTACAATTGAAATAGACTTAAAACCCGAAAAGAAGACTCACATAGGTAACAAAACCGACCAGCAAACCAATGTCCTCACCGTGAATGAAAAACATGAGCGAAAAGCATCTACATTATTTTTGTAACAGTATGCTGTCATGTAATGTATTTCTTTTACAGCTCAAAAAAAAACGCAACATGATCTGCCTATGTACTGGAACCTAATGGTATGTCTTCAGTTGAAAGTCTACCGAATAGCAATAAATTACCACTTTTGACTTTAAGAGCTTCTTGTAAATATTTTAATTCCTTGTTTATTCTTCCAAATACAGACACTGTGAATTATCATTGAATCATACTTGTATAACTACTACCAATAACATGAAATTTTGATTCACTATTAAAAAACAGACTCAAGTTGCATACTTCATCCTAAACATCATAATTATGTTAACAGTATTATCATCTATTAAACATGTTTCAAATCGTTATTATATTGAACAATTCCGTTCATAGCTTAATATCATAGATAACTTACCTCATTTTATTACATTTATAACTTATTGGTTTCTTTTGTAATCGCTAAACTCATATCAATATTAAAACTGCTAACATCACGTTCAAAATAATTCAACCCGTGCATTGCACGGGCGACAAACTATTATTTAGAAAAAGGAAAAACTTGTTGGGGGAAAATAAGTAATTTTTGTGTAAATTATTGATTAATATAACATGTATAAATGATATAATTCAACAATAAACATATAACTCAATATAACATAAACATGAGAAGAGATTTGAAAAACAAGCATCAAGGAGCCACGTCAATAACTCTAACCTAGAGTCGTATCTTTCTTTCATTCGAGTACTTTTGACACTATACGTTCCAAGATAAAACTCATTCAAAGCTGAACATTTCCTAACATCACATCATGATTAGCACTATTACCATATGAATGAGCACAACATAAGTAGTGCTATTACGAGTCACGCAATGCAAGTTGTTTCTACCATATTAAATCTTCTTCATGGGATCTCCAATAACATATGTTGGGCTATTCCTAGAGGTAACTCTCTTATGGGCTTAAATCCATCCTCATCGATGATTTATTATATCCCTCTTGGATAATAATGTGGTACTATCTATTTGTAAAGCTCTTATTCTCCACTTGCACATCTACAAAGTCTTCTAACTTTCCAAATCATTAGTAACACATACTTAACTATAATAAGATAAATACATGTAAATTTAGAAATTGACTTCTAGTAACACATTTGAACATTCTTTCAGCTTTTGTAATTTACCTGTAGATCTACAATTTTATTTTCAACAGTTTCAAAAGTTAATTTTCCAATTAAGAACGATAAAATATTAGGTATATCTATATTAAACACCCAACACTTGAAGATATCCAGCTTATGGAACTTCTTTGAAATTTTCCATGTCTGTAAATATTTTAAACTCTTTCACAAAATATTAGTATCACAATAAATAAGAGTAACTTAGATAGAATTAAATAAAAAGTATTCATATTCCTTTTCGCTAGTAACAAAAATTTACATCTAACTAATGATTGAAATATGGGTTCTTTTACATTTACCCATTTATTCCCCACAATGATCAAAGCTTTTGATTGATCCTCATTTTTTCAAAATACATTTTTCTTTCCCTTCTTTTCATCCACACATTCTTCAATAAAATAATATTACACGCAATAAAAAACTTTTCTTTCATTTTTAGCCACACATTCTCCATCAATCTGCTATTATAAAATACATCATACATAAAAGTAAAATGGGGCTCAAACTGGCCTAAAGTTATGGAAGATATAAATAAAATCTCCAATTGACAAACATAAAGGGCTATTCACTTTACCATTTTCTATTTTCGATTTTCGCAAATAGTGAAAACGTGTTCTCTTTCCTATTTTAAAAAAAATGTTTTTGAAAACGAAAAAAAATTGCAAAGAAAACAAAAAACGTCCAAAAGCATATTTTGGGAATTTTGAAGCCAAAACACTGATTTTTTTAGAAAACACGGAAATAGCTTCTCTCCCTTATGCTATCTCTCCCATCTCCCGCTTACACTGGTCTTCCATTTCCGACCACAAACCAGAGGCACCAATTTCAATCAAGATAAGGTTTTTCTTCTCTCTACTCTCTCAATATCTACAACACGATCTTACAGTGTAAAGAAGAGTAGAAAATGCTGTCAATTTGTTTGTGAATTGTGAGTAAGTTACACTCTAAACCCAATAATATTAAAGAAATTACCCCTCTTTTTATAAATCGTAATTTAATCGTCAGTTTTGTTTTTTTTGTAATTGAGAATTATATTGCTATGAGTGCTACCCTTCAACCTTCTCTTTTTTACAAGCCCTCTTCTTGCAATTTAATAATATTGCATTTTGTCTGAAACCCCAGGTTTCTCTTTTTGCTTCTCCGTTAATTCTATGTAGAAGAAGAAATCATAAGTTCAATTGGCTTCCTCCCAAGTCTGATTTCACGGCATCGTTTAGTGGTTTCTTGTACATTAAATCCAATTCGAAAAAGTGTAAATTCAAAGTTGAACTTATTTAATGGTAATTTAAATATGGATATTGAAAAGCAGTAAATGAGTTCAATAATGGGAATATTGTGGGGAAAGTGCAAAAATTGAGGCGGGTGAAGGAGTACAGGGCGAGGTGCCAAAGGAAGGTTTGGGGCAAACTAAGGATGTCGAGAAGAGGTTGCCAATATGGTGTTTATTATGCGAGTTTTTGCCAGGTTGAGAAATGGGTTTCAAAGAATTTTGTATTCAGGTTGCCAATATCCCTTGTTCACATTGGGATGGGATCCCACTGATTGGAAATGGGATGGAGATCTCTTCCTTGATATCTCTATTGATCCTAATCTTTTGAATTGCCAGAACCAGCAGTTTTTTTCCTCTTGACACGGGAATACCAAAAACTGGGGATTATTCTAATAGGTCCTCTTCCTGCTCTGAAGAATTGAATCGTTGGATTGACAAAAAGAAGAATGATTTGAGTAGGGTTCTGGGTTTTTTTTGGTGATGACACTTTCTGGAGCACTGGATGGATATAAATCAAGGTGCAAGATCAAATAGAATTTGTATATAACGGTCAGATCCCATTGGATTACTGGAAAAATTTCCTTTCCATTCATTTGTTAGCTTAAGAATTCTAAACTTTGTGTAAAGATTGATCAGTTGGAACTTTTCTTGTAGTTCATGTCAGGTTGTCGTAGATATTGCTCTGCATTTCAGCAGCAATAATCGTCGGAACATGTTGACGGCCTTAAGGGGAATGTGCACTGTTTGAACTATGAAAGTATTTATTTCATGATAGCACATGTGACGTAGAACGAGAAAAAATTATTACCATAGGAAGAAGAAAAGAATCTAAAGAAGAAGAAGCCAGAAAAAGCTGTGAAGAAGAAGAGAGGAGGAAAACTTGGCAATGCCAAACTCAAATTTTATTAATCATTCACCAACTGTCTAAATTGTAATGTAAAAACTGTTTAAATAGTAGAAACCTAGCTAAACGACGGGTTTGGGCCAACCCACTACTACAAGCCCTATAACAAATAAATAGAAACATAACTGACAAGGTCCAATGAAAATAAATCCCGATGACAATAAAATAAATCCCAATGTCTCTTTTGATGTACGTATCAACTCTCCCGGACTGGAAGAAATTCAACCATGTCGAGTGGATAAACTTCGACCATGTGGGACGATCTTTTGTAAGAATCAAATATTGAAACTCAACAAATGATGCCAAAGCCAATTGCAAATTGTCCCTAAAAATATGATCTACATCAGGTGGAACTACCCAACGAGCAAGGACGCACCAAAGTTCTCCATCACTGGTCAACACAATCTGTTTATCTAAAATAACATCGCTCGTATCTTTGTGTGCTGTGACAGATGGTATGAAAGTAGAGATATCAACATAGACAGGTTGGGAGTTCACAAATCCAAATAGAAAAGGATCATCAAATGAATGGAAACGGTGTTTGAAGTCCTCAATATGTAAAGTCAAGTGGAAGTCAAAATGTGATAAAAGATCGATGANACGGGGGAAGATCCTTCGTAAGAACCAAATATCGAAACTCAGCAAATGAAGTCAACGCCAGTTGCAAATTGTCCCTAAGAATGTGATCTGCATCACGTGGAACTACCCAACGAGCAAGGAAACACCAAATTTCTCCATCATTGGTCAACACAATCTGTTCATCATGGTATTGAAGTAAAAATATTAAGATAGACATGTTGGGGGTGTCCACAGAGATATTTGTAAGTAATTAAAACCTCAATATTTAAAGTAGAGTGATAGTCAAGATGTAATAAAAGATCAATAGCATGTGCATTTGCACCAACATGCTCCAAAATTTTAAAAATACCAGCACTACGAGGTTGCACTATAACATAATCCCCAATATTAAATTCAAAAAGTCGTTTATGCAAATCTTCTTGAAGTTTATATGATGCATTACTTCAAGTCGTTTATTGATCTCAATATGGAAAGCATGAAGATGATGTACAAATGCCTCAGTTGATATTGACACACTAGCATGTGGGAACATGGGAATAAGATCTAAAGGCTTCATAGGCTCACAATCATGAATAAATTCAAAGGGACTCGTACTTATTGACCGATTCATTGAATGTTTATATATAATTTGAATTGTTGGGACGGTCAAATCTCAATTCCAAAGATTTTCCTTGAGAATGACATGAATACGCAAAACAATAACACATTTGGGTTGAATAAATGTATGACATGAAACTCTTGACTGAGAGATATTGGTGAACAAGGGGTACAATACCTAGATTCATAGGAAAAGTCTGATTACTGCTTAAGGAAGTGTTCTCACCATCATCAAACTCATCAGATTCTTCAAGTTTAAGTACATAGACTTGATCGTCTAATCGCTCATCTATTATATCCTTCCGTTCGTCAATGACTAAGGTTCGACTAAGACATTTGGAAGAGATGTGGCCAAAGTCCTTACAGTTGAAGCATTGCAAGTGAGAAGAAATAGTTGAAACATCATAAATTGTACCCGTATTTTCGAACACATGAGGAACAATAGACGGAGGTCTCCTAATAGACTTAAGAGGAAGTGGCACTGAGAAGATTGATGTATGATTGTCACCATATTTTTTATGGAGTATTAAAAATCAACTCAAAATCTCGGGTTAAAGAATAAGCGTGATCAATAGTAGTGACACCCCGTAGGAAAAACTCACGCCTAAGATCACTCTTAGACCTTGTCTAAACCTACTCACAGTCAGGGCCTCATCATCAATGACATGACATTTCATTCGAAATTCCTCAAATCCAGCTATATACTCAGTCACTAACCGATTC